>CM059198.1:7075695-7118972 GCA_030323885.1 Branchipolynoe longqiensis | reverse complement strand
AAATGCAATTATTCAAAGATGTTATATGCTTTGGTTGGTACACACCATTGAGAATGCATTGACTTTTCTTAGTTCCAAAAATCTTACTCTGTGGATCCGTGGAGGACCAAAGCCGCATACAACATCACCTTGATTCTTGTACTACCATCATAATCATAGTGAATTCTCAATTCCTGAAATTTTATTCCAGACTATTAATCTAGGAACTCTTTTCGTACTTGACGTACTCATGGGTAAAAAAGTGAATGCGAATAGCCGACACAGTTCTTCTATTTGATAGTGGATAACTTTTTCACGAGTATATGGTAACATCGATAAGTAATCAGACGCAATGAGCAGAAGTCTATTTCTTATCAGGTGTCGACGGCCACGTGTGCGAAGCGATTAAACAATTTTATTCAGCTTGACTGAAGCTGTATTTACAGATAATTTGACGAGGCGTGAAGCGAAATTGGACAAAACATGATGGACATCAAGGATTTTGTTACGCATGCGATTATTTTATCTGATTGACAAAAGATCAGCGTGGGCACGACGTCATCGGTAGGAACTGTGGTAAAGTTTCATCCATATGTTTATATTCTAATAAAAGCATAACTAAATAACTATGATACTTAGAAACATGAACTAAACTAATTAAGATATCTAGATGATCTATTCTATATTACTATATGTATTACAAAACATATAAATAAATATAAAATTATGAAATAAGACAAATTAAATTAACTTTTTTTAAACATTTTTATTTTCAATAAAGAGATTTATTCTATATATTTATATTACTTAATAATATAATATATATTATATAAATTATTTATTTGATTAAAAATAGATATAAACAATACTTTGAAGGATTTTACAGACTGCATAAGCAGAGGGTAATACCTATAAGCAGCAGGCAATGAACAATGAGGGGACGGCTGTCTGTATCCCTATGATCTGGGTCAGAACTGATCTTTCTATTTCCCTATGTTCCGGGCAGACACGGTTGCATTTGTTTTGTTCGGTTGTAATGCTAAAGGTATGGTTACTCTTGTTAATGTACTGTACAGAGAATCTTCAAAAATATTCTGTGAAGCAAACAAACATTAGTTGATGCCTGGGGGGGGGGGGTATAGGACATAACATTGCATAGGAAATGCTAAGGCATGAAGATTTCTTTTTCATTTATCTAAAGATGATCTGCAAGATTCTTCCTTTTTTTACCTATTGTTTGCTGAACGAGACATTGAAATGCTTTCTACTGCTTATCAAGCAGAGAAGATGCCTGGGGAGTTACAAGTTAATGCCTAGGGTATGGAATGAACTAAATCATTTTTCACAAAAGCGAATCATTGTTGGGAGGTCAGCTGAAATGATTATAAGGATTTCCTATTTTTTTTAAAGATATATTGATTTCATTTCACAAGAGCGAGACTGTTAGAAACATCAGGGCTATAAGATGAGATGATATATATATTTTTTTGATATGATCTCCACATATATATTTTTTTATATAATCACTTTTCGGAAGTGAACTGTCAATGAAAATGATGATTTTTGTTTTCTCTAATACACACGCTTAATCACTTTTCGTGAAGTGAACTGTGATCAGTTGGGCCTAGAGAATGATTATGTGTGATGATTATTTTGTATATTTATTTCACTTTGTAAGAGCGAGACTGGCTGGAACAGCAGGGCTAAAAAAATTTAATGATTGAGATCATAAGAACATTTTTCTAAATATATCATACTATTCTTTATTTAAATAATACTACTACAAAGCTGTGTGGGCTTTACAAACCTATATTACACTACAAACCTGTGTATTCATAGTAATATACAGTAAATGATTACTAGATTACTAACAAAACTAACAATTTTGGGATCTGGCCAAGAAATCCTATCCAATAATACTTTTCATTTGAAGATTTATGAACATACAAAAGATGTTGAATATTATCATTATGGTCATGAAAAGGTGATTCATTTGAAAATTCATGGACATAAAAGGTTGAATATTGTCATTGTTGTCATGAAAATGTGGTTCACTTGAAAATTCATAGGCATATGCATGTGTCATGAAAGGTGGTTCATTTGAAAATTCATTAGACATAAGTTGTTAAATGTTGCCTTTGTGTCATGAAAAGGTCGTTCATTTGAAAATTCATAGATATATAAAATGTTGAATATTATCATTTGTTCATGAAAAGGTTGGTTCACTTGAAAACTTATAGATATAATGTTGAATGTTATCATGAAAAGGTGGTTCATTTGAAAAACCATGAACATATAATAGGTCGAATATTATCACTGTTGTCATGAAAGTGTGGTTCATTTGAAAATTCATGGACATAAATGTCATGAAAGGTGGTTCATTTGAAAATTCAGACATAAAATGTTGAATATTGTTATTAATTCATAAAAAGGTTGGTTCACTTGAAAATTCATGGACATAACATGTTGAATATTGCTATTTATTATGAAACAAATTATTAACTTATGCTGTCATTGACATTGTTGATGTTGTTCTATAAACATATTAATGATCTTTGAGCTGGAAAATGCATATTGTTAATATAATCTATAGTGATAAAAATCAGATATATGTAACGCGAAGTAATGTAAGTTTCTGCGAAATGATGCCTTAGATCGATAGCTACTCTTCTACACCGGATCGATATCATCAATACCAACGTGATACAGTAGTTAAGAGGAGAACACTGGTATATATGGACTTGATGCTGGATCGATAGCGAGTAAGCAGGATTGGATCGATATAATTAATATCACAACGCGATGCAGTAGTTCAGAGGAGAACACTGGCATATATTTATTTATTGAACGAAAATCAACATTTCGCCGATGGAAACAATTGACATTGAAAATCGACGGCAACTGCTGAAGAAATGCATGATGCTGCTACAGCATATGTAAAACTTGAGCTAAAAGCTAGAAATCTATTATTATTTAATAATATAGATGCGGTCATTGTGATTTCAAAGTTCGAAGCAAACCACTGTCATTGCTTTGTTTACCTTTCGATGCTAAGTTAATGCTGTGCGTATACGGCATTCTGTCATTCGTGATTAGATTTGTTAAAACTGATATTTGATGTTTGATACTGATACATATTGTTCAAAAACACATTTTGAATCAATTTCTGCTTTTATTTTTCTCTCAAAACGACTTATTTTTGAGTAAATCGGAGAATTTGTTTGGGTTTTGAGAGAAAATAGTCCCTAGAACTAGGTCATTGATTCAAACCGCTTAAGCCTTGTTTTCTCAGTGTTAACTCAATGGAGACCTGTCGAGCAACCACGCATCTACCACTGATATCTTCAGGTTTCTTCGAATTTGATAGCCGGAAACACAAAATAACTGGCCAAGCGTATCGATGTGAGACTAAATGGTAGTAACCACAAATTCCGATTTGTACTAAAGTAAGGTCGATGCTTTGAGATGGAAATGCACCTCGAGACTGTCACAAAGTTAAAAAAAGGTCAGATTGAACTAAAAATGATCGCAAATTCTTCATATGCTTCTTTTAACATCATGTAAAATATTCTGATTAAGACACATTGGTGGGGAATGTGAACTGGTCTATAAGGGATTACAAATGGTCTATAGAGGTAAATGATGTATAGGGCCAGGGACATTAATGTAGTCTGTGGTGCTGGTGATCCTTTACTTATATTAAATAGTCATTGTGTATTCTATAGATAGTGTGAGAGGGGCACTACTGTTAGTGTGCAAGCAGCTCAAGAGCTCCACTCACAACCCCCTCCCCCCCAACTGTTAGTAACGGATCACCACACACACAGACACAACAGGGCAGGTGAGGCCAAGGCAGCCACAAGGCATGGTGGTGGGTAGATCACAGTTGCCATAGTGATAGGGAAATGCTTACTGTTGATTGGTGGATCATGGTCATGTGATATGCCATGTCAGGTCCAGAAAACACTATATATTAATAAACCTAAGGGTGCAAGCTCTCTCTCTTCCTGCACACTTTATACTCTGCATTATTATACTTGCCTGTAGTGATTTCCTCTTAGCCTGCCCACACAAATACAGCTGCCAGCCGACGACTTTATATAATGGCGACCACGACGTGTTGAAACCGACCGGGTTAGGAACGACACAACGATTATTAGTAAGTAGGGACTTTACATAATGATGACTGTGACGTGTGTACTCGACAGGGTTCGTTAATACTGTTATCGTTTGACTGTAGTTTGATGGTAGTGACTGCAGTATATACTATATAGTGTTAATTACAAAATTTGAGAGGACTTAATGACTTCAACTGATTAGTTTTATAGTGTGTAGGTAGTGTTATTTTTCTGCTATTGAAATGTCATTCTTTTCATCGTTTTAGAGGCATAAAATGATTTGAAATTGCTTTGTCGATGACTTTTTCCGACGAAAAGTGTCAATTCTTAAGGAAACATTAGTCTTTGACATTGGTATTACTGTATTTCTTTGGTTGGATACAATTCTATACTTTATTTCTACCGCGCTTAACGCAGCAGCCTGAAATTGCCTATATACGCCACATGGAGGATAACAGCGTGAATGCTATGGGTACATATACAGTGCTGAGTGTGATAGGTGGATTGAGTTGTTTTTGTCATAGAATTTTGATATTTTAAAAAGCGAGATTAAGAACCTATTAACATTGGTAACATGTAAAAAAATAACGTAGGGATATCAAATATTGTTGTATTTGAAAATATTGTCAGCACAAAGTAAGCAATTAGAGGCGTACAGTAATTCTATACCCGTGTGGAAGGGACTGTTATACTGTTTACACGAGAGATAATTGTAGGGATATATTACTTTAGCGAGAATTTTGAGTCAAAATTCATTAGGTTCAGGTTGTCTTGTGCATTTGGTACAGTGCATATGTTTTGCCATTGTTTTTTTTGTTTTTTTTCTGAAATCTCTTGAGGAAGTCTTGTAATGTCAATTCTAAGTTAGGTATTATTAGCTATGACATTCTGAATCAAATCTAGGTAATTTAGATATTTCTAGTCAAATAGATAGTCTGAATGCTTCTTCTTTGGATTTCTCTAAATCTTATTCTCTAATGAAAGTCCTGAAGTTATTCCTTTGAGTTAGTCAGTCTTGGACATGTTCATGGTGTGATTAAGTCTCTACGAAAGTGCGTAGAATACTTTACGTTAGCTAGTGGGAATTCTGGAACATTCGGAAAAATTCATTCTATAAACACTGCAATGCCTTATCATGTTACTTCTTATGCGCCAGGCATACATCTTGAGTCGCCGCGTAAGAATATAGAACTGCCGGTAGGGTAGATACTGCATCTAAATTAAGATGTAATTCAGTCGCATAGCACACGGCGGAGCATGCGCTGTCAACACAACAGCATGGAGACAATAAGAAAGCGACGCGACTGCACACGCGCAGATATAATCAACTTTACGTAATGCCATTGACTTTGTAAATTGGTACGAATAAATCAGGGCACGTGTATACGTATATTCTGAAAAACAATGCTGAACAGAGCGGGTTGAACAAATTGACTTGTTACTTCCATAGTGAATTGCATTGCTTGATATATTGTCCATACAAATTATATTAGCATGAATGTTATTATGCCTTGGTGAAACTAAATAGCTCATTTGAGAATTGCCCTACAATTAATCTTAAATTAGTGGAATTTAGATTATTTAGTTTGATAAACTCAACTTTAGCTAGATGTTTGGTACATTTGACTGCATTTCAATGTCTGGGGGATGTTGTTGTAACAGATAGACAATTGTATACGATTGGTATTGACTTTTATATTGCTTTTGGCTCTATAGGTAGTGGAAAGTTATCACAATAATTAGTTGAAATGCATATAGAGACAGAGAAATGCATATTTTCTATATAACAGTTTATATAATACCTTTGAGTAAAAGATAGGTTAGAGGGAGAACTAAAGTAACGCTAGATAATGATATTATGATATAGTTTTCTTCAGTAGTTACGATAGTATTGAGGATCTAGTACTATTCATCACATTGACGATTGCCATAAGAGATGTGGTAATAGTTAAATTTGCTTTTCCTCTACCCAGGATCTAAGATATTTTTGATTATTTGCTTATGGTAAATAAGGATAATAAACCTAGAATCTGCGATAAACACTCATATTAGATTCAGTTTAAGCGTGTGCCATTTGGATTAACAATGAACGAGGTGTATTCCAAAGAATATGAATTTAATTTTTGTGAAGTTCTAAAAAATGTTGTTTGATTTATTTAGATGATTTTGGGAAATCATAATTAATGAATCTACGGGAAATACGATCAATGATACATAGTCGTTAAATCACTATAGTAACAGTGGTGAGCACTTTACATAATTGGTTTTTGTGGTAAACTAATACCAAATTACATACATACAGAGATGACAGAATGTACATCAGGACCTTTGCCGTTCGATTTGTTCAGTTTTGGCCAAGATTGATGCACTAATGAATTATTGGTGAATAAAACAAAATAACAATTTAATTTAATAGATTTGCGAGAAATTGGGAATTGTTCATGTTGCGGTGGCAACATGGGTAATTTGGAGCTCAGGACCGTATAACCTTAACCACTAAACTCTATGGGACGGTGGCGCCACCTATACTGTATCCCGGGCGACAACCACCCATCCGCCTAGCGGTTCAGGCTGGCACCATGCCAGAGCACGGAGCAGCTCACTTCCGCCAGCGAACCCGAACCTGCCGCGTGGTTGCTGCGAGTCTCCACCCGATTTACTCACTACGTACAAAATGCCGTCAACACGCAATAAATGACAAAAGGAGGATACACCACCGACACCACCAGCCCCCACGACGGCGAAAAAATTGCGCAGACGACCAAGATCAGTAGTCCTGAACGAAAAAACGACAAACAAAACACTGTCGAGATCTAGTCGCACCGAGGAGCGACACGCGGGCGCACGCCCCAATGACAGCCCAGCCGGGGCTGGCGAGAAACGGAGGAGATCCGACACATCGGCGCTCCTGGAGGCGTTCAATGGATTCCAGGAGAGGGTGGACGACAAACTGGGCAGAATGACTGAACGCCTCGATGACATCGAGCGTTCGGCGGTGAAAAAGCGTTGAAGCAGCGCGCCGCATGCGGAATTCCAAGATGGCGGCCACGAGACGCGCCAACAGACCACGAGGCCGGCTCCCAGCAGCAGCAGACACCGGTCGCCCAGTGGGAGGAGGACCCGCAGTGGCAGCCGCACACGAAACAACGACGGCTACACCGGGATGGCCACACGCCCTGAGCAATACTACTACGCGACTCCAAGGGACGACACCAAAAAATGTGAGTTTGTTCCATTTGTAAACCCATTCCGCACCCCTGCTGCCATTGCTCGTGACCGCGCAACATCCCAAAACCCATTCTACGATATCGCATCAACCGGCGACCAGGAGGATAATGACCGGAGTGATGTACTCAACGAGCTGCTGGCGGCAGCTGGCACCGCGTTAGGAGACAAACGAGGTAACAATGTGATAGCGCCCCATAGATATGTGATCCGAGGCCATCGAAGCACAAAACTCGGACTCGACCAGGCGACATGGGCTGAGTATGTGGCCGTGCTGTGCCGCATGATAAAGGATCAGGCGATGCCAACGAGCTGGAGAGAACCTCTCCTAGACCACCAGCTGCAACTGGCAACACTGGCAACGCTATATGACTGGCCGACATGCCGGCACTGGTCAGAGAGCGTATTCACCATGATAGCTGATGGCCGGCTGCCGCACGGCTGGGCAGACCAATATGCAATCAAAGACATACAACGAGACGCGTGCGTGGAAGGCACGCGCCTCGACGGTAAAAAGCCAAACCGCAGCAATGCCGACAACACTACGGCATGGAAACATGACAACACCACAAGCCGATCAGACATATCCGACTATGTCCGCCGGTATACAACAAAGAAACCGATGGAAAGCCGTGCTCCAAGTGGAACTGGGCGGAGGAATGTGGCTTCACCACCTCCCATGGGATACAACCAGACCGAAAATGCCACCTCTGTGCCTGGTGCGCCACAAAGTATGCAAAGGCGAACCCACATCCCGAAAAAGAATGCCAAAATAAGAGGAGATTCTTCGATCGGAAGAATGGCGCAGAAAAATCGACAAATAAGGCAGATTTTTAGAAGGCGGCCGACCCGTCGAACCGACTGGCGACGGCATGGATTCCGCACACCACACAGCTGCCGGCGCGTATCTAGACGACACGCCGATAACAACGCACAGACAAGAAAATCAAAACAACTCTGACCTACTTACACACACTGCACACACCCCCACCGCGGAAGCCATGCACGCTGGCCCCCGCCCCGTGCCGGAGGGTGGCGCCACCACTCTGGAGCCACAACAACGTGTGCTTGTTGCGGTCACACACGAGGGACGCGACCCAGTGCACGCCGCCACCACCCACCGCTACACACAAGGTGGCGCCACTGCCGCTGAACACATGGCAGACGGCCACGCAGGCGGAGCCATCCCGACTGACACAAGATGTAAACAAACACACACACGCGGCCGGACGGTACGCATGCCTGAGGACACATACACCAGGGCACAACAACAGCAAATCAACACCACACACGCTGGCCACCAACAGACTCGTAGCATAACACGACCACGCGCAACATGCCCATGCACCGCTATTACACCACTCATAGCAAACAACACGCACGATCACCACACACACGCCACCGCGATGGAAGCACATCCCCACGCGAACCCAACACCCGCCGCCCCTATTGCGATCCCCGGCCACGGCCACATCACCGACACGGATCGCACACAAACGGACGGCCTGCTACGCCACCAGCAGCCGGACGACATTGAAACCATACTCAACGAGAATGGAGTCGACGCTGCCCCGCCATACAACCCGCCCCTCACACCGACGGCATATAGAGCCACACTACGCGCTATCTGGCCATACACGATACCAGCACTCTGGACCAACAATACCCCGTACATGAAGTTGTACGACACTGTCCGGTGATGTGCGCTGCCTAACTACATGGGGATGCGCATCCCCGTCCCGTCAGGACTGAACATACCCGCATGGCGCCACCTACTGAAAGACTACCATGACCGACAAGTCGTGGATTTCCTAGAGTTTGGATGGCCGGTGGACTACACGGCGCCACTACCACCAATCCCGGCCACCGCCAACCACACCGAGGACCCCGCCCATGATGTTCACATTGCCGAGTATGTGCGGAAAGAGGTCGAGTACGGCGCCCTAATAGGCCCATTCAGCAGACCCCCCTTCAAGCCCTGGACACAGGTCAGCCCAATGATGACCAGACCCAAGCGGAACTCGGAGGCGAGGCGAGTGGTGAACGCGGGCATAAGGAGGGCGCAGTACCAGGGCGCCCCCATGGCATACACTCTACCAGGCATGCTCGACCTGGCACAGGAGGTAACAAGACTTGGCCCCCGCTCATACATCTGGAGCGCCGACCTTGCGAGGGCGTACAGGCAGCTTCGCACCTGCCCGCTCTCAACCCCACTCCTCGGCATACTCTACGGGGGACAGTACTACATCGATGCGGCACCGCCGTTCGGCTGTAGGACATCCTCGATGGCGTGCGCCAGAACCACAACCGCAGTGGTTCACTTGATGAGGAAGAAGGGGCATCACATACTGTGCTACCTCGGCGATTTCGTCGGGGCCGCTGCAACAAAACAGCAGACGGCACACGCCTACGACGACCTCATCCACACCGCACACACATTGGGCCTGGAGCTTTCTCCACAAAAATGCGTGCCACCAACCACACAGCTCGAGTGGCTGGGCTTCGAGATCAACACCGATCGGATGTGGGTCAAGATACCCGACGAAAAGCTTGCCGAGGTCCTAACCGAGTGCCGCCTGTGGACGGTCGGACAGAAGGCATCCCGGAAAGACATACAGAGACTAGTGGGCAGGCTACAACATGTCGCAAAGTGCGTCAGGCCTGCAAGGAGATTTATCTCCAGGATCCTCGACGCACTCAGGAATGCACCCATGAACGGCTAGCACATCGTGCCGGAAGAGATGCTGCAAGACATCGCAGGGTTCAACACATTCGCTGAGGCTTTCAACGGGTAGGCGCTACTGCACCCAAACTCCAAAGACGAATGGCGCATAGAGTGCGACTCATCCCTGACCGGCGCCGGAGCTCACTCCCCTACCCACTACTATGCCGAACGGTACCCCGATACGGTAACGAGAAAAAGCATGACCATCGCACAACTTGAGGCACTAAACCTGGTTGCCGCAATTAGGGTGCTCCTTCCCCTCAGGCCACACCAGCACACCATACACATTAGCACCGACAACTCGGCGTCACAACAAGTGATGACGGAAGGAAAAGGCCGTGACCCGGTGCTCACGGCGTGTGCTAGGGAGATCTGGCTCATGGAGGCCACAATGAGCACAGAAATACAGATCCACCACAAGCCCGGAAAAGATTTTGTGCTCGCAGACGCGCTAAGCAGGCGCCACAACGACTACTCGGCTCGACAGACAGCCCAAGTCATGCTGGCGCAGCGCGGCCTATTACAGGTCCATGTCGACTTCGACCACATACTCACCCCCGGCCTATAACCTGGCTCTTCCTCACTTAATACCTTGCCTCTCATCCCCAGGTTTCTCCGACCACCACCACGAGCAGCTCATGGAGAAGATCCATGCCGGGCTTGCACCAGGAACATGGCGGAACAAAAATCGACACGATACCAGCAAAAACTATTACTATCATTAACTATTACTATCATTAACTAAAACTATTATTTATCATTAACTATTACTATCGCACACCTCACCCAGCACGGAGCCCAACCATCGCGCCCGACCCAGTATATAATACTGTCCTACATACTCCACCTAAGGAGATTGGGAATTATGGAACATTTATGCACCAGAAAGCACTTATTGTGGATTCAATAAATGGTAGTTATAATTTATTCAGCAGAATTGACCAATCACTACGAAGAATACTGCGGATGAATCGACGGAGACGCGGACGTCTGAGTGCTTCAGCTCATTCGACAAGGAATTCTTTGTCTCTGCGCCACTAATAAATAATGATTGCGCCATACTTAACCATTGTACTAACACGAAGCATAGTACAAGTCGACAGGTTGGAGACTGCTCGACAGGGTTTCATAGAGTTTAGTCTTAAGAACTGATGGTGTTCCTTACTAAAGTTGTGCCAGCATGGACATGTTGTGACATAAGTTGCGCCACTAATAAAAACACTAATTCCTTAGAATTACAGGGATGTTGGAAATGGGATAGACACTGCAGTAGCATTGCTATAGTAAGGTAAATAGACACTTTTACTTACGAATGCTTCTGTTACATTTCAGGTGGATGATTTGTATAAATTGGATAAATTAGTATAACATGGCGAGGAAGTGTATAGACATTGACTTGTACATCCATGTACTAATTTACGAAAGCGGAGAGCGAGAAGTATGTAATGGGTTGTTTATTTTTCAGAAGGGCTCATATACAGTTTCGATAGCCGTCAATCAGAAACCAGTGAATCCCTCTCCCTGGACAATCAGCTCAATGGTTAAATGGGTGGGACTAGAACCCTCAACCCTTGCGATGAGTATCTACTTATAGGTGTGGGTGGGTGAAGAAATGCGTGGAGGGTGCTTGGATGGAAGCGTCTGCGGCAGTTATGGTCAGGTTTTCGAATCGTCAGTCTCGTCATGGTGGTTGGCGGTGCCAGAACAGTGGCGCCGCCTGGTTTTAACGGGGGGAAGCTTGTATGCGGCTTGCAGTTTGGTCATCTTTCTACAGGGGGCACCAACATAGCGGGCTGAACCGCAGGCGGATTCAAACCCGTGTCTTGTGCTAGTTCAAGGTATCATTGAGTTCAGAGTGTCCCGTCTCTGCCATAAATTACTGATTTTAGAGTAACATCCACAATGTAATTTTGTTATTCTACCATGACATAGACTGAAAAAAGTTCACCTGTGGTGGCTGTATGTCACACTAACAAATAACAAATCAATTTCTTTCCCATTGACTTTTCTATTATCGAAGTTAATTGTCTTGAATGAGCGAGGTCGCTCATTCCGTGTCATTGGTGGACAGGGCAGGCTCAAGGCTAAAGCCCCCCCCCCTGCCACTACTGTGGCTTGTGGTGGGGGGGGGAGTGATGAAGGGGGGGGAGGGTCTTCCGGAGCCACCGAAGCTGGTCAGTCTTCTCCAAACCCCCGCACTGACCACTTCCCACTTCCAATTTTACCCACCCACCCACACCTGCAGTTGATTGTGACCAAAACCAAAAACCAATCAAGCATTTAAACTAAAAAATAAAGAATACCATCTAATGAGTGACTGACACCTGTGCAGTTGACAGATCACACCTACTTAAATGTCACATTTCTGATAATTTACCCTCTACTGTTATCTCATATTTTTATCATTAACTATTACTATTGTACTTTAACGTAATTGATTACTCGTTTGTTAAATCGTTCACATGACTCATATGCCCTCATCATATTTCATTTTCCCAATATATCGGGGCCTTCGCTCGTTCGCTATCAAATAAGGTGGAGAGTGCCCGGGTTGCCACGGTGAAGGACTGGAGCGGGACATAGCGATGGACAGCTGAGGATCGCCAGTGTCCGAGGTCGCTGACGTCTTGGAGGGGTGCCCCGGCGGCAGCACAAGCCTGGGCGGCCTCTCGTCGAAGGCTGTAGAGTGTGTACCTCTACGAGTCGGGGTATCCGAGGTGTCGGAGGGCAGCACGTAGCACGGTGGTGAGTGTGCGGACAGTGAGAGGCTCGCCGTCGGGTGTGAGGAAAGCAGGTGCAAGGGGCGAGGTGCAGGTGGACATCGCATAATGTCGCCAAGCACGGACGGGGCAGCACTCGGAGGTTGGGATCCTGGGGATCGTTATGGTGTAGACGTCAGTTGGCAACCTGGAAGTCTTGGTGGAGCAGGCCTTGAGTGTTATGTGGGTGGTTGCGTCGACGATGTCCGCAGTTTGAAGGGTGTGGCCCAGGTTGTCGGGACGTCCGGTGACCAACAGGTTTCCTTGGCGTAGAAGCGAGAAGAAGCCGATCAGGATGGCCGAAGTCAGGACCTGGGATCGGGTCCCGGCTCGCCGGAAGTACCGGACGACGCTGGTGCGTGGTCAGGGGTGGGCCTGGCGTGGGAGGTGTGTCGATGTCCGGATGACGCCTCGCTTGACTATGGAGACTAGGTATGTGTCGAAGCTCCGCGTCCTGCCGTCCCTGAGCCTCACCCAGGTCCGGGCCGCACTGAGGTAATTCATGACCGCTCCAGGTGACCTGACTGAGGTGGAGAGGTGCGCAAGGTAAGACACCAGGGGCGGTATGCAGGAAGCGGTGTTACGGGCGTTTGGTGTTAGCGGGTAACACCATTTAGCTATAGCCGCTCTCGGGAAGTATGTCAAGCGGTATGCAGGAGCGACTAAATGGTTGGTGTTAGCTAAACGTGAATCTATTCATAGATTTGAGGAATTCCTTGCTGCTGGTTCCCGGCGAGCAGCGCTATTTGGTTGGTTGGTTTCTCCACACACTGGGGACCAGCACGCCTTGTCATTCGGCGACGGTGGCGGCGATTTGTTTAGTTTGCATTCGTCGATTTGACAATATGAATAACGCCGCCAATGCGGCGGTAGCCTTAATATGGGTTCGCTTTTATGGTTAAATTGATAAAATTTCACTTATTGCATATGTAATTCTGTTAAATATGATAGCATTGAATAGATTTGGGCCTAATACATTGCTGCCGATGCGGCGGTGTCGGCCAGTATGGATATCGACGTCGGCGCGGCGGTGGCGATTTGTTTTGGTTGCATTCGTCCATTCGACAATATGAATAACGCCGCCGTTGTGGCTGCAGCGTTAATTTAATAAAATTTCACTATTTTACTATGTAACTCTGTTAAATATGATAGCATTGAATAGATTTGGGCCTAATATATAGCCGCCGATTCGGCGGCAGCGGCGATGTGTGTTTTGTTGATATGCGACAGTATGGATATTGACGTCGACATGGCGGCAGCGGCGATTTGTTTACATTACATTCGTCGATTCGAAAATATCAATATCGCCGCCGTTGTGGCGCAGCGTTAATCTCGCTTCGATTTTAGGATTAATTTAATAAAATTTCACAATTTGACTATGAAACTCTGTTAAATATGATAGCATTGAATAGATTTGGGCCTAACCTAACACTAATACCACCCTTAAACATCTTCTGAAACGGGGTTAGTGTAGACGGCCTTAAACGCGCGGTGTTTGCGTAACACCACTTCGCGTATACAAACCTTTTGCTGCTAAACTGGAAATCCCGCCCTAAACGCATTTTGGCTCGGTAACACCGCTTCCTGCATACGGCCCCAGGTCCAGCTGGGTTGGTCGTAAGGGGTCGTAGTCCTGGGTCGGGGCGTGCGCTGTGGTATACCCTGACCTGCAGTTCCTTATTGCGCCATGTGCCGCGGGCGAGGCCGGCCCGTGGGAGGTGGATTACATCCTGGTGGTCCTGGTGTGTGCCTGGGGAGAGAGAGGCAAATTAAAGATCTCCCTAGGCTAAACAGTGTCGGAGACAAGTGAGGAATTGTGGTGTACACGTATGCGGACAAGGTCCATGTCATCCACAAAGCGGTCGGCCCTCCGCCGTGCGGCTTGGTCGAATGGGATCCTGCTGAGGGCGTCGGCGAAGGTGATTTCGGCCCCGGGTTTGTGGACAACCTGGACCTCACAGGAGTCGAGGGCGGCAAACCTCCAGATCGTGAGGGCACATGCACAGAGGGTGGGGTCCCTTCCCGTGCCCGAGGTAAGGACGATCTGGGATGCCTGGTTGTCAGTGTTGACGATTATGGCATAGTCTTGGGGGTTGGGGGGTGTGAGGGCCTGGAGTGCGACAACGAGGTTTATGGCCTCGAGTTGGGCGATGTTGTGTCCGTCTCCGAGGGAGTCAGGCTGGTATTCCTCGGTTATGTAGCCAGATGGCCAGTGGGCTCCGCCGGCTAGAAGGGAGGAGTCGCACTCCATCACCCATTCGTGCTTGGGCGGTAGGCGGAGGAGGACGATGCCATTGGAGGCGTGTGCATAGGTCTTGAACCAGTCGATGTCCATGGTCATCTCGGCGGTTACCTTGTGCTTGCCGGTGTAGGGGGCGTTCCTGAGAGCCGCGAGTATATGGTTCATGAAGCATCTGGCAGGGCGGACACACTTGGGGACGTGCTGCAGCCTACGAATGAAACGCTGTAGGTCCTTCCTTGATGCTTTAGTGCCGGGGCACCACCTGGCGCACTCCCCGACCACGTCGTCGAGTTTGGCTGCCGGTATGCGTACAGTCATGTCGATGGTGTGAACGACGAATCCGAGCCATTCAACGTTTTGTGTGGGTGGTACGCACTTGTGGGGTGATAAGGCCAGGCCGAGATCGGTGGCAAGGTCAATGGCATCGAGGTAAGCGACGACGGCCTCCTGTTCGGTGCAGGCCGCTCCCACGAAGTCGTCCAAAGTAACACAATGCAAAGTAGCCCTTCCGTCAGAGCAGAGAGGTCAGAGCGTTGGTCGTGCGCGTGCACGCCATGGACGAGGCCCGGCAGCCGAACAGCGGCACGATGTCGTAGTAGCCCCCCCCCCCCCCCCCCCCCCCCCCCCCCCCCCCCCCCCCCCCCCCCACCCCCCCCCCTCCCCCCCCCCCCCCCCCCCCCCCCCCCCCCCCCCCCCCCCCCCCCCCCCCCCCCCCCCCCCCCCCCCCACCCCACCCCCCCCCCCCCCCCCTAGGTGGCATTATCTATTGTGATGCCAAGGAGCGGCACAGAGAGAGGGCAGGTCCTCAGTTGGCGGTAGGCCTGGGCCAGGTCGAAGTTCCATACGTAAGCCCCTTGTCCCAGTCGTGTGACCTCATCCGTGAGGTTGGTGATGTTGGGCAACATGTAAGTGACTGGCCTTCCTTGGTAATGTCCCATACGGATGCCCGCGTTAACGCTCGTGCCCCTGGGGTAGCTGAGGTCGACGATGCCCTGGCTTTCATCTGTGTTCTTTTTCGCGTGGGTCATCATCGGGCTCGTCTGTGCCCAGGGGACGAAGGGAGTTTCTTTGAAAGGTCCAAGGAGTGCGCCCCGTGCCGCCTCATCCCTAACTACTTGCGCACCCATCGAAGGTGGTTGGGGTCCTCGCGGTGGTTGGCGGTCAACGCTTGCGGTGGTTGGCGGTCGACGGGACGGGGGGCGGCGTCGGCCGTGTAGTCGACCGGCAACCCAAACTTGAGGAAGTCGAGCAGCTGGGCGTTGTGGTATGCCGCTAGTAGGTCCCTCCATCGGTCAATGTTTAGATCGGATGGGATGGGGAGACGTGCGGCGACAGGGTCGCCGGCGGCGACTAATGGTCGCTCCGTGGCGACATCTGAGGGTGGTTGGTGGTCGTTACGGGCAGGGGGGCCATCCTGGGTGCTGGTGCCTGGTGGTGTGTGTGGCGAGCTGCTTGGGTCACTGGTGGTGGGAAAGACCGTTGGTGCTGCAGTGTGCTGGTTCCTGGCCGCGTCTGTTGGTGATGGTGGGCGTTGGGGGGTGCCACGTGGTGTGGTACTGGCAGGAAGTTTGTTGTTTTCTGCATCAATCAGTATCGGGTCCAGGCTGCTGCCCGTTCTGTTTGCCGCTACGGTCCATGGTGTGGGGCGTCTTACTATCCTGCGGGTTGAGGATACCAGGCGTAGTGCGGGTCGCTGGGGCGTTACTGGGTCCATCAGGGGGATGGTGTTTTCTCCGGCCTCGCCAGGGCTGGTTATTAAAAAGCCGCTCTGTTTGCCTGTTCGTAGCGTATGACAGCGTATGCGTAGTGTATGACGGCATATGCGTAGCGTATGAAGGCATATGCGTAGCGTATGAAGGCATATGCGTAGCGTATGAAGGCATATGCGTAGCGTATGATGGCATATGCTTCGCGTATGATGGCGTATGCGTAGCATATGATGGTGTATGCGTAGCGTATGCGTAGCGTATGCATAGCGTATACATAGCGTATGCGTAGCATATGCGTAGCGTATGCGTGGCGTATGTGTGGTGTATGCATAGCGTATGCGTGGTGTATGCGTATGCATGGCGTATGCGTAGCGTATGGGTCGCAAATCCATACGCTAATGCCATACGCCATAGCGTGACACCACTTTTACAGAACGTTGGGGGTACGCAAGAGACACCCGGCGGGTGTCAATCCAGCATACGCCCAACCTATGCCGACATACCCCTAACCTATGCATAACCTATGCCGGTGTATGCATAGCGTACGCCTAGCGTATGAGCAGCGTATGATCCATATGCTGCCATATGCTGAAAATTTTGAGCAAGGAAACAGGCTTGTTGGAGGATTGGCGTATGATGGCGTATGTCGGCGTATGCATAGCGTATGCATAGCGTATGGCGACGTATATGACGTAACGCGCTTACGCCACCGTACGCTCCCGCAAAAAACCCTAATGTGACCACCCCTTAAGACGGGTAGGGGAAAGGGCGGGGTAGAGCGATAGGGGGATAGGGAATGGGGCGCAGTGGTTAGGGAGGGTGTGTTCGCCTCGGTCCTGAATTACCCACATTGCAGCAATATGGACAATAATTTCATTAAAAAAATTATGAACATAACATGTTGAATATTGTCATTATGGTCATGGAGTTTTGGTTCATATTTGTTTGAATAAAACCAATATTTTGCACCTGTACGTATTGACACTATAGTGACAGTGTCTTCTCGGAAAAAAACAAGATGGCGGTCCTTCGTCAGCATTCCGTACCAGGTAGTTCAAATCGTATTAACACGAATAATTCCATTAATACATCCTAATAAATTACAAAACTTTTACAAAATAATCTACACATATTAATAAACAAACCTGTCAAATAATTCCTTAAAATTCCTCCGATTTCTGGAGTTATTTGTAGAAAAAGAACGCTGCTCAACGATCGCACGTGTTCCAGTGGCGACTTGAACTGAGTCGAACTGTCAACAAACCGTACCCGATCATTCAAATCGTATTAACACGAATAATTCCATTAATATGTCGTAATAAATTACAAAACTTTTACAAAATAATCAAAACATACTAATAAACAAACCTGTTAAATAATTGCTTAAAATTCCTGCGATATCTGGAGTTATTTGTTGAAAAAGAACGCTACTCAACGATCGCACGTGTTCCACTGGCGACTCGAGCCGGAAATTTAAAGAACTGCGCATGCGCGGATCAACACCGTCGGCCCGACGGAGGCCCGACGGTGGCTCGAATGTGGAAAATGAATGCAAACCAGCGGCGGGCTACCGCGGTAGGCCCGACGGTGGCCCGACGGTGGTTCAAAAGTGGAAAGGGATTGAAACCAACGTCGGAACACCACCGTCGGCCCAACGGTGGCCCGACAGTGGCTCAAAAGTGGAAAGGGATTGAAAACCAACGTCGGAGTACCACCGTTGGTCCGACGGTGGGCCGACGGTGGGCCGACGGTGGAAAGTCGATGGCGACGGTGCGACCAATAGCCGACGTCGGCCCGACGGCTGTGTGCTATCTGGGTAGAGTTTGTTCATTTATGTAAGGAAGGGAAGTACATAGCCTGTCAGTCTGGATCATGTACAAAACTGCGTGGTTCCAGGAAGTATGTGCAGAAGCTTTGTACCCTCAATGAGGCTCAAAGCTTATGTCCCCATCTGGAAGCTATGCATGCCCATCATGAGATTTGGGAAGACATAGTAGATAGGGAACAAGGTGAGAGGCAACAGAGACAGTCACATTTCAATGTAGAGACTGGATTATGGGACTTTGGAGGACTGATTACTCATAAACCAAGAGATCTCGATTCAGCAGACTTAGACATTATTCGTGAGAAGCGTCAGATTATCAGTCAGAAAATATTGAAAGGTGAAGATGAAGGCCTAAAATTGAGGCCGACACAAATACCAGACACTTGTGATTGTGGTGCTGGTTATTTTGATGAGGAACAGCCTGAAGGGGTTAAGTTTGAACGACAGTTCAAAAAGCCAATAACCCTGTATACAGCTCTTTGGTCAGCCAAATGTTCAGTGTATAGGTTGAAATGTTGTAGTGACCAATGTGAAGTAATTTACACAGGAGAGGAAGATTTTATTTATCTCTGGTCTAGTGAGGTGGGCATTGGTGAAGAAGTGTTACAGAATTTTCTACGGAAATTTGTAAGGGGTATGACATTTGCAGCCTTCTATGAGGACATGAATGTGGACATGGTTTCCCTCTTATGAAATTTATGACAAGTAACAGCCTCATCAAATGTGTATTTGGGTGGTTAGCCTCAATGAAAATTGATTTCAGGCAGGAAATTGACCCATGGTGTGGTTATACCCCTGATTATTTGGCATGTGATGGTACCCATGTAGGGGTCAGCATGAAAGCAATTTCTGTTTTACCAATTGAATCAACAGAATTACCTGAAATTAAAGCAAATGCTCATCGTCGGTTTGATCGAGTATTCTTGGCTGATCCTGTGAGTCAATCAAAATTGAAAGAGACACGAGATGCTCGCGTTTATTTGAGATACTTGGCTAGGAAGTATCTCAAAGAAGAAACAATAGTACTGAGCGAAGAAGATGCTGAAAAAGGGGAGGATGCTCTTCTGTACACATGCCCAGAATACGCAAAGGAGATAATGGTGATTTTTGCTCAAAATGCACATGCTTTAGATACACCGCTTTTAAGCACGAGACAATGCACTTGAAGCATTTATTCCATACCAAGAAATTCCTGCATGTCTTGAAGTGTTTGAAGATTTTGTCATGATTGATAGTCTTCACAGAAAATCATGTTCTGAAATATTTGAACCAGTAAGGGTTGCTTCAAATTGTGGACATAAGACACAGGTACAGACGTTTCTTAAAGGCCTGGCTAACTCCATTTTGAAAATTCATGCAAAGGATCCTAAGACTGAGTGCCCAGACTCAATACCAGGATCATATGACCCTTCAAAGGGTGTAGCTTACTACTTCACAAAGTCTGAAGAGCAAGTTAGGAAGTTGCCAATGTATGAAGCAGAGGCAAAAACCAAACAGAAGAGGAATATAATGAATAATCTATTTGATGATGAGCCTGAAACTATGCCTTGCAATAAGACATTTCCAAAAGTAGGTACAGGTGGATTTTCGCATATATTTCTCTGGTTTTGTCCGATTCACGGACATTGCTACGGATTTCACTTAATGCCTGGGGCGAAAGGAAGAAAGGATGCATTTTGCTCTCTTCTTAAATATCTACCTAAACCACCATCCCATCTATTCTATGACTTTGCATGTAGCCTTTCAGAATATACACTTAACAGAGAACCTGAATATTTCAAATTTGTGCGATTCTGGCATGATATATTCCATGGCCTAACTCATAAATGTGGTGATGCCTTTAAATCTGAAAGGGTGAAGGGGTTGACACCGAACACAGAAATTTGCAAACAATTTAATGCTCACCTTAAACCCATGAAATACATTGCTTCTCATCTCTCCCAGGATAAATTCACTTTCCTTATGCAGTACGTGTGAAAGTAAGACGTCTGAACAACTCGAGGTCTGGATACTGAATGGTTTATTCACGGCGTAGGGCACGCTTGACCCGCCGGCTAAACTTTCCATGACGTCATCTCATTTGCATATCTCTTTGTCCCCAACTCTGCATATCATTAACATATATTAACCACATGTCTAGACGTCTATTACGCATATATCACAGTACGTTATATATCGATGGAACAAAAAACAAACTGCAAGAGAATCCTCGCGAGACCAGCTGTCTGCCGAAAACATCAATTAATGTAAATGAGTTAGTACCATTGATGTTTTGTACAGGAGTAGTGTGTGACATGATCTGGCATGCTGAAACACAGCCTCAATTAAAAAACCCACTGATATTTTGTATGGGAGCAGTGTGTGACATGAACTAGCACGCTGTAGCCTTTCACAAAATAAATAGCCTGTAGGAATGTAAATGAGAAAATTGTGCCATTAATATTTTGTGTGGGAGCAGTGTGATGATATGGAATCTTCTAGCCTTTGATAAAATACATAGGGCATTGGAATATAAATAACATTTGTACCATTGATATTTTTTAGGGGGGGCATTGTGTGACATGATCTGGCATGCTGTAGCCTTTCACAAAATAAATAGGGCGTTGGAATGTAAATGAGTTAGTACCACTGCTATTTTGTATGGGAGCAGTGTGTGACATGAACTAGCATACCATAGCCTTTCACAAATTAATAGACTAACTGTAAATGAGAAAATTGTACCATTAATATTTTGTGTGGGAGCAGTGTGATGATATGGCACCTTCTAGCCTTTGATAAAATAAATCGGGCATAGGAATGTAAATGCAGACCTGTGCACCTTCCGGATTTTTCTGGATTTGTTCCGGATTACAAGGATAAATATGCAAATACGGTTTCTCGGCCTTTCTTCCAGAAATTGGTGTATTTTTTTAACAATAAAAGTTACTGATCGTGTCTGTACAAATACTGAAAGTATTACCGAAAGTCTCTGAAAAAAATACTGAAAATGATTTTCAGAATACTGATAGTGTATTTCCAGGGTGCACAGGTCTGTTTATTTTTCATTTTAAATGTTTAGTTTAGTTTAGTTCAGTTCGAGCATGTGGTGCTTAGGCCAGGTCGTTGACTCTGCCTTGGTGATCTAGTGTGGATGCAGTGGTCAGTGTGTGGGAGCAGTGTGATGATATGGCACCTTCTAGCCTTTGATAAAATAAAACGGGCATAGGAATGTAAATGCAGACCTGTGCACATTCCGGATTTTTCTGGATTTGTTCCGGATAGCAAGGGTAAATATGCAAATACGGTTTCTCAGCCTTCCTTCTAGAAATTGGTGTATTTTTTTAACACACTACTGATCGTGTCTGTACAAATACTGAAAGTATTACTGAAAGTCTCTGAAAAAAATAGTGAAAATGATTTTCAGAATACTGATAGTGTATTTCCAGGGTGCACAGTTCTGTTTATTTTTCATTGTAAATGTTTAGTTTAGTTTAGTTCAGTTCGAGCATGTGGTGCTTAGGCCAGGTCGTTGACTCCGTCTTGGTGATCTAGTGTGGATACAGTGGTCATTGCGGGCAGCTTTGTCATTTCCAGCAATGAGTTGGTGTCCATTATTTTCAGGTTTGTATTCTTGGTAGATCTGGGATGGTTCGGAGATATTTGTCCAGTTTGTGTTTGAAGCTGTCTGTGCTGCAGTCTGCTTGTTTGTTATGTCTTGTGGCATGCTATTGAAGAGGTTTGGTCCACACACCATGGCGCTTCCTTCTCTTGATTGTTTTGATCACACAGCTAGCTTGTGAGTCTATTTTTGGAATCCTACAGAGTCTTCCCTTCCTTTGAGATATATGGTATTTTATTCCTGGGTTGGGCACTTTTCCTTCTATTATTTTCCATATATATATGATCTGGCACACTGTAGTCTTTCACACAAAATATAGGGCATATGAATGTAAATGAGTTGGTACCACAGATATTTTGTATGGGAGCGGTGTGTGACATGCGCTAGCAGTGTGTGATGATATGACACCTTCTAGCCTTTGATAAAATAATCGGGTTAAATGAGCGGGTGGCACTCATTTGCTGTCATTGCTGGGGGTGCACAGAACAGAGAAGCAGGCCCTCCCACCTGCCACTCACACCAAGCCAACCCAGAAACCCCTCAACCAATCAAACTTCAAACTCTAAAAAAAAAACACAATCCCACCTGCAAGCCTCGGCACAGCCACTCGCACCCTGCCCACCGTAGCAGCAACACCTCTTCTTAACCCACCCACCCACAACCAATGCACTTAACTCGATCTTTAAACTAAAAACGAATGACTGTCTTCCATTCCCTCCCCTTTCGTTCCCCCCTCTTCAGTTCCCCCTTCTTGCATTCCCCCGTCTTCCGTTCCCCCTCTTCCATTCCCCCTCTTCCATTCCCTCTCTTCCATTCCCCTCTCTTTGGATCAGGATCAGGATCAAACCATTAATAAAGAAACGGCAGCTGTGGGCATGATTGTATTATGGTTGCCATGGAAACCAACAATTCTTTTGTGATCTAATTTTTTAATATCAGTTTTGATAAGCTGAGGTGATTTGCCAGACCAAGAAGAACCTTGATGTGAAATTTCATCAGGATCTGACCATTATTTAAAAATAGCTACAGTTGACTCATATTGTAGGTGGGAGTGATTGCATTATGGTTGCCATGGAAACCTACATTTTCTGGTGATCTAATTTTTTTATATGAGTTTTGATACGCTGGGGTCATTTGGTATACGAAGAAGAACCTTGGTGTGAAGTTTGATCAGGATATAATCATTAATAAAGAAACTACAAGGAAACTTTGTTATAATTAGTCTATTTAACAGCCCTAAATAAGGCACTTCTCTAGTGCATTAGCTAATACAAAAAATCTTAAATTCAACAAACTTCAAATGCACATATCTCATTCAATTTTTGGAATATCTTAAAAATTCAAAAAGCATATTGATTTTGATTCATTGGAGCTTCCAATGAAATTATAATTTGAATGTTTGGAATAATTTGAAAATGTTACTGGGGTACCTACTTTAGTCCATGGGGGTGACGGGTGGGCGTACGCTTGTGCCATGGATATCTCCGACAGCCCCGATGTCGTGGATTGTTCATACGGTGCTGTCTCCGTTCGTTCCGCCGGCCCCATTGGCGGAGTTGTTTGCTGTGCCGGTGTTGTGTGTTGTTGGTGTTGACGCAAGTGTGGCGCGGTGGGCGTCGCTGCGGTTGATATCCCGGTGTCGCAGTTTCAGCGCCCGGTCAGTTTCAATGGCCCGTATAGACTCAAACTCAAGGCATTGTCAATGGTCGTGAGCAATCTTCATACAGAAAATACAGCAAAAGTGATATATCTCTAAAATCACACCACCTAGAAACAAATCGCTTTGTACACATATAGAAAACATCTTTACCAAAAAGACTGTATTAAGTTTATAAGGTTAGGGTTCTTGATTTGTATTAATTTTGAATAAAACTAATGTTTTGCACTGCGCATACCGTCAAACTCAAGGCATTGTCAATGGTGGTGAGCAATCTTCATACAGAAAATCGAGGGAAAGTGAAATATCTCTAAAACCACACCACCTAAAACAAATCGCTTTGTACACTTGTAGAAAACATCTTTACCAAAAACATTATATTAAATTTATAAGGTTAGAGACGATCATGTTAGATTTTGATGCATGCGCATGAAACTGACCGGGCGTTGAAACTGCGACACCGGCCGGTGGGCGTGGCACTTGTGTGTGATGTGGCGTAAGTGTCATGGCCACGGCCATGGGGGCCGCCATCTTGGAAGCCAGTGTTGTTGTCGTCACCAGTGGCGCAATCTTGCGTGGTGTTGTACCAGGTTGGAGAGCTTATTTTATTGTTGGTTATCACATTTGATTTATATTTATATTATTTGAATTGAGGCCTGGTGCCGGGAGTCTCAGCGCCGGGAGGCCGGGAACCCTGGCGCCAGGAAGCCAGGATTCCTTGCATCGATAGGCTGCCATCTCCTCCCACCCCGAACCCGTACCCTGTATGCCTAATATAAATGCTATACATATACCTATACATACCTATACATACATATATATACACATATTTCATATACATTCATATACATTCATATACATACATAGATGCACATAAACGTACATAAACATACATAAACAATTTTTATATCTACCTACTATGGACCAAATTATGTAACTATCATAGTCATGAGTCTGAATTGAATGAATATACATATGCATACATATGCATACATATACATACATACATATACATACACATAACATTATCTGATGCATAATCCCCACGAATATGGCATTTCTTGCTGCTACAGCAACATTAATAAAAACTTACCCTGTATATTATTGCATTCATATTTCATTTATTATATTGTTGGTTATCACATTTTATTAATATTTATATTATTTGAATTGAGGCTTAGTGTCGGGAGTCTCGGCGCCGGGAGGCTGGGAACCCTGGTGCCGGGAAGCAGGTATTCCCGGCACCGATAGGCTGCCATCTCCTCTCCCACACCCCCGGAAACCCAAACCCCCTATGCCTATTATAAATGTTATACATATACATTACATATACATACATATACATACATACATATACATATATATTAACATACATATATATACATATATATATACCGATATACATATATGTATACATATATATACATACATATACATACATACATATATATATACATACATACATACATATACATATGCATACATACACATATATATATACATATGCAGACATATATACATGACTCTACACATATGCATATAAATACATATTGTATTTAGAGATGACTGCATCATATATCTTAGAGTGGTACTCCATTTGTCACTGCTAAGTTAATCCATATAGTCTGTGTCACAGCGCTCAAACTGTATAAGGCAACTATACTGCCAATAATCAGGTTGGAGAGCTTCCCTCGTTCGGGCTATGGTGGTTAAAGTACCTCATTCGAGTACCGGTTCAATTTCCAAGGTCGAATTTCAAATAGGATTAAGGTGCAGGTTCACAAATATGGTTGTGGAACACTGAGTTTTGGGAAGTTTTCATATTGGAATACATCACTAGAAAGCAAAAAATTTCCTGAATATCCCTAGGACATTTAGTTGGGACCGGATTGAGTAAATTAACAGTGAATATTAGGAAATAATTCAGTAGTTACAACACATGGCTACAGGACAGAACTGCCCATGATAGTACTGTGTTGGTATAGCCATAAATCCCAAACAATAGAGGAACCTTCAGTCAACCATGGGGGTATATGCTGGTCTGTGGCCCAATCATATACTTCCACTTGCCACTGGGGGAGTTCCTGTGGGGACTGTTGTTCATCATTTAGATATATTTTTTGCATACCAATATATATATATATGCATAATAAATAATTAACTGTGATTATGCATCTGATGCATTATCACCACAAATATGGCTTGTCTTGCTGGTACAACATTAAGAAAAACTTGATTGTATTTGATTTATTTTATTGTTGGTTATCACTTTTTATTTCTAGGCATATTATTTAAGGGAAGGCCGGTGCCTGGAGGCCTGATACCGGCAGGCCGAGAGTCCCGGCGCCATCAAGCCGAGAGTCCTGGCGCCGGCAGGCCGAGAGTCCCGGCGCCGGCAGGCCGAGAGTCCCGGCGCCGGCAGGCCGAGAGTCCCGGCGCCGGCAGGCCGAGAGTCCCAGCGCGGCAGGCTGAGAGTATACATACATATATATATATATATACATACACATATATATACATATATATGCAGACATATATACATATATGTATACATATTTAACCGTCGGGCTATTCCACCCCCGCTTAAGGCGAGCCTAACGTGTTAATATAATTAATTGTTTCCATGTGAATTTCCTTGGCCCGCCGCCGCCGTCGTAGCCTTACCGCCCGCCTGCGCGTATTCCGTCGTCGGTGTCCATCCCGTACTGTAGGCGCCAGCCAGAGTATCGTCTAAATACTAGATTTGCCACCGTGCGCATTTATCGGCCTAAAGTGTATTTATATTAGGCTATTTCAACTACTGGCTGCCCCCTTCGTCGTTAGAGATATTATGAATGTTACTAAATGAATCCAAATATGCGCAGTCCAGCACGAGTTGCTGCCGCTGTCTCTACTGTTTAATTTACCTTATGTGTCGTGGTTCTAGCCTAAAAGTAACACTACGTTAATTCTGTAAATGCGTCAGTTATTAGATTCCCGCAGAGGGGCGTATTACCTGCAGAAGGCCGACTTAGGCTTAAGGCCTCTCAGTTCATAGAAAGCAATCGAATATAGGTTCCATAGCGGTTAATCTACAATAAGACTGGAGGATAGGAAAGAATGCAAGGAACGTCCTGATTCACCTTTACAAGAGCTCACGATTTATTCTTAACCAAAGACTAACAAGGATACCAACATAAATAGTAACGCAGGTCTCCCATTCCCTCCCATGTTGTTTCTATAATTTAGTTTAGAATTTTGACCCCAAAAAGCCTAAATATCGGTGGAAAACGACGGAGCGTGTAGAGACATGTCCGCCGGGTCAGGCCCCGAACGCCCGAACCCCCATCGTTGCTTAGCTAGTCGCTAAGCAACGCTTTACCACCGAGAACCCTCGCGTGCACAAGTGTTAGCAATTTGCGCGCGCGCAATTTGCGCGTGCGCAAATGGCTTAGGCGAGTAGGCACGCCCACTTCACTGCTCCTCCAGACGAACAACAAGAATTGATGTTCGTCTAAGAAGAGAAAAGTGGGCGGAGCTACAACAGTCCACGGGTGTAGCACAATAAACAATAATAACAGACCTGACCGTCCCCCGGCGCGTTCAGTGAAAAAATCGCTGTCCGTGCCAGGGCGCAAAAAGGAACTTCTCGTTGTGTTATTTGATTTCCCAATGTCAATATTAGTTTACCCACAAATACGTGCGTCTAAGTACGTATATAAATTGTAATAACCAAAAATATAAATACGTCCTCTTAGATACGTATATATATATATATTTATTATTTATATTTAATAACCAAAAATACGTTCACGTATGTACGTATTTATAATAACTTGAAAGAGTCAACGGGCCTAATGATAGGATACCCAAAGATACGTGTGCCTAAGTACGTATATATATATATGTCCAAAAATACGTCTTTTAAGCACGTAAAAAAAATCTTTCTATTATTATTTTTTTTTTTTTTTTTTTAAACAGACGCCAAGGCGCCTAAGGCTCTCTAAACATACATTATATGTAATAAGTTCTTGGAGTTATGCACAGTAAGGCCTAGAGCTGTGCGATAGCGCAATTGCATATGAAAAGTGTGGTATATTTAATAACTGCATTTAGGCATGCATTTAGGTAGAACGCAAATTGCGCACCCATATAGTTCAACCGTAAACACGGAAAACGCGCCAGAGCGCAAATATGTGCCTATCACAAATTTACTATTTGAAGGAAGGGCGCATTAGTGGCGATTTCCTTTTTAGTTTACAAAGAATATTGATTAAGATTATGAATATGCTCATTAAGGATCATAGGCCTAATGGCAAACAGCGAAACACAGTAGTAATTAATTAAAATAAGATACAATCTCCTTTCGAAGGCAACCAAGGAGAAAAAGCGTGAGCTCGCTTAAGATTAACAATGTGACGCTGTAGCCGGCCGCTCGGGGCCGACGCTTCCGCGCATAACATCCGACATGTTGGCGGTGTCCTGATTAAACTAATACATAAACTGCCCTGCCCTGGAACACCGCCGACCTACCTGGATCTAGCCCCCAAAAATACTCCTGGGCGGACTTCTCGGGGACGCATACTTGGAATGGTTGCTGCTGGCCGGAGAGATCTTCTTGTGAGGATTCGTAACGCGAATAGTAACTTTAAAATTAACTGGAATAGGGGATTTCACAGCCGATACTCCAAAGATGGAATATCGCTTATGAATATCCAAACTGGATACGGAATATATTTGAAAAAGGGGTTGATTAACCCTAGTCCTCGGACTATACATTCTGAAAGCCTCTGCGCATTTTACTTGCGCCGAGCATCACCCCACAGGAATATGGTTATGATGTTTTATAAATTACTGAACGCCACTGCGCATTTTACTCATGCTGATTGACCAAATCGTGGGCTAAAAATAATGGGGAGAATACCAAGATGAAAGCACAAAAAAAATTAAACCACCACAAGAAATAATTAAATTACACCCCACAGACACGTACTGAACTGGATGATTCATCATGAGGAGATTGGTCGGTCCAGTTCAGGGCAAATTCTACGAGGCTGCGGGTTGTCATTGCCATAAAATTACAGTGGAGGAAGCCCTGATAGATTCGACGTCTCTGCATCTGCAATACAATGAGTTGTTACACATACATAGGCCTGGCTGTAGGATTACCCTTCAGGGGAGCAAACCCCGCTGACAGCGAAATGCTGGATCAGTGGGAGCGGTCCTTTTCCCATCTACAAATTCGTAGAATATATTCTGCCGAAATATGTGTGTGCGCGCAATACGTACTCGACCCTGGCCAAAAATCATAGGTGGATTTCCTTCCCCGCCTATATGTGCCTATCACATAGCTTAGTATTCGGCGAGACAAAAGGGAAGGGCACATTACTGGCGACCGGCGGGCCCCGTATATTTAAAATACTCCCGACCGGATCTTACTATATGGGCACCGTACAGTTAGATTGTACTCCCGACCGTAAAGTCACTGTGGGCACCGTAAGCTGTGGTCCCGTACCGCGCTTACTCCCGACCAGGTAATGGTCTCGCCACGCGCATCCGTATTGTGGGACCACCAAAAGATTTGATCCAATAAACAGCAAAACTGCGTGCCTTATGCAGAGAGCAGGCTGTAGGCCGTAGTCCTGAGGACCCTAGGGGCGTTCCTGAGCCGCGCAATTAAATGCGCGCACCATGGCTGCGAGCGCGCAAATCGCGCCTACTCGGTCAATTTCTACATATGTATGAAAAGCTACTTCAAAAGGGTGGGCCATGCCAGCTATCGGTGGTACAGCTATGGCATAGGCCCACATGAAAAAGGTTACTGAATAACACGGGGAAAGCAAATTGCAAATTTTATCTTTCCTCCCTTTAAATATGCCATAGGATCCCAGCCATCCCACAGCCAGTCTAATTATTCAGTAATTTTGGGCGATCGCCCGACAAAGTTGATAACACGTTTGCGCTCGCGCGCGTATAAGTAACTGCCCGCCGTACAAGCACTAGGCGTTGGCAGTGTCTTTATTGGTTAGGTTAAGTCAGAGTTTAATTCAACGTCGTCGACATAAAGGCGCACCGGCGCGTCAACGTACGCGTTTTACTCGCCATTAGGCACCCACGATATGTGTATGAAGATACGGCATTTTTAGGAAACGTGACCATCCTATTATTATTTTTAACACAGATTTAATTTTAGTTAGACTGGAAGGAATAAATTCCAGGGTTCCCAGTTGTTATTTTGTTTTTAACGTCTAAATCTCGAATAGCATTTGCTAAATGGAATACTACAATATCAATGTTCATGCTAAACTAGAATGTTAATATGTCTGTCCATATTCATTATTTACTTTAATATTAGATTTAATGGTAGGAGTATGTTCCGCAGCACAGGGTATGTGTTTTTACTCTTAAATTTTGACAGTTATTCAAACCCTTATCGAATATAGTGAGAACTTTTACGCAAATTTGGAAGAGACTATAAAACAGACTAAATTATGTTATGCTATGGCGACTCACATGCTGATGCCCTCAGAGGAAATTGGTTAATATATATCTGTGCTGGGGAAACGCCCACTCCCACCATACATATTGAAAATCAATAGGTACTGTCGTACCCACGCGCAAAATGCGACGGCGCGATTTCCGCGTACGTGTATTACATCCTCTTTTTCTTGGATAACAGAATAGCTAATATATATACACGTATGTACAGAGTACTAATTTTAATGAAGTTTACTTTAGTTTATTTTTATCTCTAAATTCGCCACATTATAATGTATATAGAATGGCTAGGAACCAAGCATTTTCCCCATAGGAGTAATTTGCAATCCATATATTTTGGTTGTATTATATATTTTTTTAAATTTTAAATTTGGAGTAGTAGCACCTTATTACTGGTATTTTTACCCTAGGCCTGATCTAAATGGGTGAGGCTTTGTCTGGACAATTCGACATTCGTTTTTAATGAACTAAGGATTTACTAGTGTATAACTTTGGAACATAGTTTTTGAATAATGATTTTCCGTGACGTTAATAATTTGGAATATTTCTCTACTAATTACGAATCCCTCATCCCTCATCAGGCCTAGAGTTGTTGGTACTTTTACATATATATGTTTATGAGTACATTATTATTTATATTCTATTTTTAAAGATCCCAATTATAAAGGTACCCGTTAATAAATAAATTTCCTACTACCTAGCTGTTGCCCTCAGAGAAAAAGAAAGCCGAACTAAATATAATCGACGATTTTATTAAACATAGCTGATTCTCTGTTTTAAGGAGTTGTAATCTATTTAGATGCGGTGTGTGAAAATATATGTAGTTGTAAGCCTAAGTAACATAAGTAATTTACACCACCCCCCGAGGTATATATAGGTGCCCCAAACGATACCCGTGGTGGTGCCCAGGAGTGTTTCGCGAGGGTACGTCTTCCAGGTCCACGCTTGCCGCGCCTTGGTTGCTGGGGGTGGGCGTGGTCCTGGAATGCGCCTTTTGTTGCCCCCGCGAAACCCGCGCACGTCTCTTGTTGGTAGTTGTGGCTCCCAGGCACAGTGTATTTGTGCGTTAAAATGCGTATGAAGTGTAAAGGAAAGAGATATAACATTAATACATAATTAACAGAGAATCAGGCTATTTGATATAACTTATTATTTTTTTAGTATTATTTTATTTTAGTACCAAATATGGAATTCTAGATTATCTTATCGAGATACCCCCAGATTTTGAAGATTTTTATTGAAACATTTATTTAATAATTTAGATTTACTATAATTGTAGGCGCAGCCTACATAACGGATACATACGCTTGTATGCGTTTATAGTGACTATAATTGTAGGCTCAGCCTACATAACAGATACATATATTTGTATGCAATAATTTACTGTTCTCATTGACAATAATTATGGTTACGTATAAATAAGTATTTTACGTAGCAGACATAGGCCATACCTATCTAAAGTAGGCTGTACCTCTCGTACAACGTTAAGGTATATAAATATAAGGTGTTTATTAATAATATATTTATTAAATATTATTAAACTTATATTATATATTTATGTATATTAGGTGACCCGTATGATATATGTGGGTACGCCTAAACATGAGAACTAAGATGACTTAGTCGTTAGGAAACCGGCGGATCCGGTGGTTTGGGAGGAAGCGGGACGTCCTCCTCCCCACTGTTGGGAATGTAGTTGGCCGCGTAGTCGACCAACACGGCCAATGGATCCCTTTCCGCCATCGGCTCGTCGTCGCCGATGGTGACGTCGGAACATGCGTCCGAGTACAAACCCTCCTCGTCGGAGGAAAACACCAACGGAACGTCGCTAAGGGGGGCAAGCCCAACGGCGGGTTCCGGCAAGGAAAATGGCGACAAGGCAGGCAGGTCGTCGTATGGGGCCTCCATCATAGCCGAGGAGGTGGATGGTCGTGCTGGCGCCTGGATAGGCGTATGCACGTCTTCGGCCACCGGTCGTGAAGATTTGGTGGCCTCAGGTGTTTTCGCCGTTAAGTTAACGGCAGCAGCAAATTGCACCAAAGTAGAATCGATGCTACCTGGCACTGCAATTTCCACCGCGGGTGTCCGTTTAGGAATCTTCCGTGGTGGTAAAACCTCCGGGCTAGCCACAGTTGACTTGCCTTTTGGCTTGGACGTTTTCCCTTTATGGGAAACTACAGGAGATGTAGTCACCTTGGGAGGCACGTATGGTGCTCGAGGAACTGTTTTGTAGCTCCCCGGTAGCCATTGTGTAACAGGTGGCGGTGCAGGAAGAGCAGCATCTTTCTCTTGCGTCGTCGTTGGAGGGTCACCTGAAGCGGTGACCGGCGCATTTTGCGCCTCCAAGTTGCAGTAAGCGCGAAGCTTAGACTGCGAGACCCCCGATAGGTCCAGGGAATCGGGGTCTCCATCCCACTGGAGAGCAGGCATCCCGAAAGCGAAGCTGAACGCCATGTTCATCTCCTCGTATTTCCGCAGCTGCAATTCATGCTGCATCCTCATGAAGCGGTATTTATCTTCCGCTTCCTTGGTTTTGGCCTGAGCCTCAGCCAGGGATTTCTGGAAATCCGCGTTTAATTCATCGTAGATGGTCTTGGTGTAGTTCACCTTGACGGCATCTAACTGGTTCATCCAGAAGGTGGCCATGGGGCCCACCATATGCATCAAGAGGTCCATGGCCTCCGTGGACTCCGTGCTGGAGTCTCTTTCCAACGCCTTCTGGACGGGAGGCGGTAGGCACTGGTAACGTTCTACCAGGCGCTTCTTTGCCGCCGGAGATAAATCCGGCGAGAACTGAGTTCCTGAACTCGTGGCTTCCTGCTGGGGAGGTGGTGCCATCTCTATAGCCCGGCGTTTTAAGTCACGTCGGACTGATGCTGATATGGGTCCTACTGTAGGCAGGGAAGGATCCAACGGCTTAGCTTGCCTACGTTGAGCAGGTCTGCTAGGCTGTGTTGATGTAGCAGCAGCGGCGGGACGGGTTTAAGTGTGGCCAGGCGTGCACTTTCCTTTTCCCCATACTGCTGTAACTTGACACCGCGAGCGATTTGCTCAGCGGTTCTCTCCAGAGGTGGATCGTCCTGGATACACTCCACCACGGCTGAGGCATAGGAAATGCCTTCCTCCGTTTTCCCTGCCGTAAAGGGGCGGGGATCAGGCTGCTGAGGACGTCCATTGTGACGTTTCTGTCCTCGGCCAGCAGGCTCATTAGGGCGGTTGATACCATCCTCCCTGTCCTGCTTCATCTGGAGACGGCGTCTACAGGAGGAGAAGTACTGTTTCTCCCAGTATGTAGCCCCGCCGTACAGGCTCACAGCAAGGGTGTGCGCCGATCTGGGTAGTCGCAATGTCTCCCCGGGAGCTTGCCGACCACGTTGTACCCTAACTTCAGGTTGGTAGGTGTACCGGCATTTAGCCGACAGTGAAGGGTCTTTGGCCACACGTGCCAGTTTCCTGATGGTGGACTGGGGGCGCTTATGACCCGTCTTGGCGCAAACTCCGTATGAGAGGAGATGCCTCAACATTAGCCCTCTTCTATTGGTCGAAAAGGGTTTCCCCGTCGACAGGGCGAATGAACAGCCGGTCCCACGGTGTTCATCACACGACCATTTAGGGACCGTGTATAGGTGCTCCTCACAGATGTGACGAGCTAGAACGTCCCACCGCTTATAACGGCGGTTGGGATTCTTTAGGTTTTCCGGCATCGCTGTACGCCGTTGCACGAAATACTTACAAAACAAGCACTTGTCGTAAGGGCGGAAGGTATGCCTCACAAACTTCAAATGCGATATATCATGCGGTCTATACAAGGACTTAGTTAACCCATGATCAGCCGTAATTATGTTATGCAGCTGCTGCACATATGGCTGAAGGCCGGATTGATTATCATCTACCCAGTCTTCTACATCGGAATCCTCCCCATTGTCCCGAACAAGAGGGGGGAGGCACAATTTACTTCTGCCCGTCGGTGTAGGTTGCAACATGTACATGGCCAACCTATGCTCGGGGCGTGGAGGATCGAAGTACCTCGCGTTCATTGCAGATTCCTGCAACATACCTAATTCTGCCGCCTTAGTTATAGGGACAGAGCCAAGAGTGCGCTTATTATAGACGCAATTTACGGATCGGGGGTACCGATCAGGGATGGTAGCAGCAGGGATATCACTATCCCATTTCAACTCACCCGTCTCCAGTCGCTCAAGACGAAGTGCCATCGTCCCGTACTGGGGATCTTTAGTCGGGTCGGGTTGAGGAGAGCCCTCGTCGTCCGACTCGTACTCCCTTGCCAGTGCCTTCAAGGCGACGGTAGGTGGCGCAGATCCCTCCGCCCCGGCTGGGGAAGGGTTTCGCTTTGCCACACATTCAGACGTCCGCCTATGGGGTGAACGCCTATGGGCGGCTGCAGCAGAAAGTCGAGAATTATTAGTCGACTTACCTGGAGATGAGGGGGGAAGCTCATCATCCGTTTCAGTTTCCTTCGGACGCCTGTTGGTGACCAAAGTGAATTCCCCCTCAGTTTCCATAGGAGTGACGTGAGGGGAGGTTGTCCCGCTGTCGGCCCAAGACTGGGACACAGGGTTACTACAGTAAGGAACCTTGGCCGTAGCCGCGGATCCGTCGTCTATCACAAGTGACAGTTTATGTTTCAGCCGCCGGGCTGGTGGAATACGATTCCAATCATTCACCGTGAAGACTTTTATGTCTCCGGTGACACCATCCAGTATGTGACATACTTCAGGGTTTTCCTCGGGGCCCTTACCCGACACTCCTGCGGCGGAGGTGGCCGATTCCATACCTGACCGCCTAAGCGATCAGGCCTGTCACAGGCTACCACCTGATGAAAAGCGTCGAGTTTCCTTGCACAAATTTAAAGAATTAGCCAACTAGTCCTAAAATGCGCACACCGACGATCCTTTTCCAAAAAGGTGGAAAACCACCAAAGGAAATGCTCGACCTATAAAAGTAGGTCGAGAAAATCAACGATGCCGCAGAAATTGGAAAAAGCCAGAAAGGGGAGTCTTCACTCAGTGGGTACCTTGTGAAGACTAACCCTAAAAAAACGGCCCTGCCAGACAAGCGGGCGCGGCAGCGCGTTCCCCTATCGCATTGTCCAATGGCAAGCCTGCGTTTAGGCGGGAACCACGCAATTAGGTCACGACGAACCCGACCTCTCCATGGCGACGGGTCGCCTTACATATAACGACTTCATTCGTGAGATTGAGATCGTGAAATGCGCCGACTTTTGATATTTTAGATGATAGCAATAACTTATAATAGAACGATTAGTGGCGCTAATCGCTTGTCAGCGCAATATTTGTTTTATTACAAGGTGATGTTCAACACGTTACAAAAAAGTGATTCCCAACTCCACCTGTTCGCGATGTCAATAATTCAGGTGAATTTGCGCCCCTTATTTTTTATATATATATGTATATAGGGACTACGGTGGTTAATAACATCGCGAATAAAGGTGTCGGGGAGCTGGAACCCGTGATTATCTCTTTGCATATCTACCATATATCCCGCACCTGAAAGATGGCATTATTATATTAATAAGGATATATTGTTTATACGCCAATAATCTTTTTTTTGTTTACTGCTGTGCGCAGAATGCGCACGCGCAATTCCCGTTACGTAAACATGGCACTGAGCCAAATGGGGCGTTAGCCCTGCTGTAACTCATATAATACCTAATTGCTGATCAGCCGTCGAGTAATTTAGATTTGATATCTTAGTTCTTATTCTCGAAGTATTTGAGCTATGTTGTGTCTCCCTACACAGCTAAAGCTCCATTCGCTACGGCAAACTAGGATAAATGTTGTCAAAAGCAACACAGAACAGCGTGACGTCACAAGAACCGTGTAGTGACGGACCGGAAGGGATGTCACGTCGAGAGTGTCGGGCACTGAACCACCATCCTTTGAACTTTTTAGCGCGAAATTTGTATTTGTAAACAAACATGAGGGTGTCAATCGTGTGCGATTCGCGCGGCCGTGGGCTGGCAGCCACCATCCAGCGGCTAATATCGGAGCATGAGGTCAAAGTGCACGTCCACCCTGGCAAGGGATACGCCGAGTCGACGAGGCTGTCACTCCCCGAGATACGGTAAGCCTCATTAATGGAGTCAAATATATCATCGAGCGCAGCTCCACATTTAACGTCCATGCCACACCTACAATTACCAGACTTTTTAGATAACAGTGTCTGTTGTTCTTATTCACACAGCACGTTCCGCCCAGATTATGTGATCCTGGCCTCCGGGATCTGCGACGTCACATACCGTGACCGCCGTCGCCGACGCATCTCCCCGCGCGCAAATAGCGTGCTAGGCATCTTGGCGCTGCTGACTGCCCAACGCGACGAGGCCTTAATGTGGCTGCGTCAGGCCTATTCGGGGCGTGTCAGTGTGGCGACGATCGCGGGCGTCAACCTGCGGGACGCCAATAACAGCGCGCGGAGGCGAATGACTGGTGCGCAATACGCGGCCCACTGGGAGGCTCACCCCGAAAGGGACCCCCTTCAGGTAAGCTAAATTCGTTGAATGTTTCTGCGCTACCTTGGTAAGTGGAACAATGCCCGTAGGAACGGTAAAGCCTACTCACCCTGTGACCTTTTTTTTTCTTTTTAATTTCAGGAAGTGATCAACGAGGCCGTTACGACGTATAATGAAATCGTGCGTGGGCGAAACCATTCGGACGGCGAGCCCACCCCCGAGATGGCTCGGGCCATACATACCGGCGATCCCAACCATCCGGTCCACAGGTTCGATCGTTTGGTGGACGGTGTCCACGCGAACGGGGGCACCAAAAGGCTGTGGGCTCGGGCGCTTGTGCTCTGCATTCAAGCTGTCCGAGTACAATAACATTTATTTTATTATTTTAAATTTTATACGTATGTTTATTTGGGTCTAGGCCATAGCTGAACCATCGATAGCTGGCCTAGCCCCAAATTCTCAGACGCATTTTGCTTGTCTCGGCCTATCATGCACCCCTAATTATTTGGTCTATGCCATAGCTGAACCATCGATAGCTGGCATAGGCCAACTAATTATAACCTCTTATGAGATACATAACTATTCCTAACAATGATACCTGGTATATGTATATTACTGAAGTAACATATGCTACCCTGATGCACCTTTAAGCCCGAGAAATATTAATGCTACAAATGGTGCTGGCGCGAAACGCGCAGGCAGGAACATAATTATCATAAATGGTCCCCGCGCGAAATGCGCCGACATAATTAGTAATAGGTGAGAATGACCAATAACCCACTGGAACATATTACATACGGTATATGGTACATGTTATGGTTTAACGATAGTAGTCTCCTTAGGGAGAGTAGCACCTAGCACTCTCCAAGAATTGATATCGAGTTACACCCATATCACGCGCGTACGATATTCCCTTATGACACATGTATATCTTCAAGAAAAATGAAGAATCATTTTTAGCATGAATACCCTAACCCGAGGTCAGGTATATTTGACCATTACCGTTAGATACACGCTTTTGGAGTATGAAGTTAGGACTGTACGATTATTAGTACGTAGATTGTGGTTGTGCTGTCAGATTTAACGCGCGTGGCGTGTAATATAAAATGAATAGCACCCCACACAAACCTTGTTTATAATAGTGGACTTTAACCGTCACTCGGCCCTGGTGTCGGTTCCCGTGTGGGAGAGGTTACCCGCTGAGTTAGGTCAGGAGATTGCGCCATATCAGGTTCCCGCCTGGAGGCAGCGTTAATTAATTTATCACCGTCCTCGAGGTCAGGAGGAAAACGCCCGGTGTACAATTTCAAACGCCCCGTATTAGATTTACGAGCTGCCGATAGTGCCGTTTGAATTACCACGGTGGTATCAGATATCACTCTGGTAATTTCCCAAGGACCATCCCAGTCAGGCGCGAGTTTAATATTTGCTGTAGGAGCATGATATCTGAGTACCAGGTCACCTACTACGAATTTAGGAAAGTCAGCATTACCATAAGAATTTTTATTTCTTTGAATACTTTTCCCAGTGCTATTACGTACCCTGCCGTACGCGTTGTGAAAACAACACTCCAACCATCTAACGAAAGCTGGCGTGCCTGTATCATCAGAATGTTTTTGTAACACTCCGAATTGCAAATCACAGGGTAGGCGTAATTCTTCCCCAAACACGAGCGTATTTGGAGTAACCCCGGTAGCAGAGTGTTTGGTGCAATTATATGCGTGTGCTACATATTTGGCTTGTAAATCCCAATCGCTCTGATCTTCATTTACCATACAGGCCAAAGCTGAAATTAAGGTCCTATTGAACCGTTCGACTAACCCATTCGATCTAGGACAGTAGGGATTCGTGCGGGTTTTATGACAGCCTATGAGTTTAAGCATAGTCTGAAATGTTTCCGACTCAAACTCCCTTCCCTGATCAGAGTGTAATGAAATCGGAGCACCAAAAATGAGTACCCAATTATCTACTAAGGCTTGTGCAGCCACCGCTGCCGTTTGATTACATAACGGGTAGACTTGGACATATTTAGTAAAATGGTCTTGGACCACCAACATCACTAAATTTCCCCGGCTAGTACGCTTAAATCCTGAAACAAAGTCGCAGGATAATCGCCCCCAACGTTGGCCGGTCATCTGTTGTTGTAACGGCATTTTAGCCATTCCCAGCCCTGGTTTAATAAGCGCGCATTTTGGGCAGGTTTTAACCCATTCGCGCACACGTGAATTCATACCTGGCCAATAATACCGTGTGCGCATTTTGTCGAGAGTTCTTTCTCTCCCAAAATGCGCAGCGGTCTTATGGCAGTGACAAAATTTAAGTACGTCCTCCCTTAGAAGGAAAGGAATAACAATTTGCTGATGAGTTGTCAGAGCATCGCTGCTTAGTGCATTCCTGCATAACAACCCATCTGTTAAAATTAACTGCTCCCATTGGTTTAATAATGCGATAGTTTCTGTATTTTCCGCACTCGTGAGATCCCTGGGAGGCCTCGTCGTGTGCGCCTTCAGCAAAGTGATTATTGCTGAACATGTACCATCTGTTGCTTGAGCCTGGCGCAATTCGTTCTGGGTCCAGAAGTTGAAATCACTTTCCTCCTCTGGATCCTGTACTACAGATGCAACCACCGCTGTGTGCGCACCACAATCGTCACATTCAGGTATGCCACAACGACGTACAGGAATGCGACTCAATGCGTCAGCGTTAATATGTTGTGGACCGGGTCGATAAGTAATTTGCGTGTTGGTTAGGCCAAATTCAGACAACCAAGCCAACCAACGCCCTATCATACCCTCCGCCTCTTTAAAGTTCAATAACCATTTTAATGAATGATGGTCTGTACGAATCTGAAATTCAGAATCCCAGAAATAATGTCTCCATTTTTTAGTATAGACGACGATCGCCATTAATTCCCTTTTTGTGGTACAATAACGCCGTTGGCAGGCACTTAACCTGTTGCTGGCGAAGCTGATAGGCACTTCAACGTCATCTTGTATTTGACTTAATGCGCCTGCAATAGCAAATGCGCTAGCGTCAGTGTCCAAGATAAATTGCCCACTCGCGCGTGGATAACCAAGTACTGGTGTCTCCGCGAATAACCGTTTTAAATTGATGAATGCCGATTCCTGAGGTTCGCCCCAGTCGAAGGCTTGCGTGCTAACATTCGCCACGTCCTGTATGGGAGCGACGACGTTAGCAAAGTGAGGGATGAAATCGCGATAATAAGACGCAAACCCCAGTAAACTTTTTGTCTCTTTTGGAGACTTAGGCGCAGGCCAATTGGTTATAGCCTCAATTTTCTTTGGATCCGCTTTGATACCCTCACCAGAAACGACACGGCCCAAGTACTCTGTTTCCTTGCGAAACAAATGGCACTTGGACGGTTTAAGTTTTAATTTAAATTTGCGAAGTCTCAGAAACACTTCTCTTAAATTATTACGACATGTAGAAACTGTCATAGCATTTAACTTACGATAATCAATACAAAATCGCCACGTACCGTCCTTTTTAGTAACTAGATGAACCGGCGAACTAAAAGGACTTGTGCTGTCCGTAATAATTCCCGCGGCCAGCATCTTTACCACCTCATCTTCCAAGGCTTGTTTCTTGGAATCCATTAATCTGCGGTACGGTATCCTAAAAGGGGCGTTGTCACCGATATCGATATGGTGTTGCACCACATCCGTCCACCCCAACTTAGCATCCGGTTTAGCAAATATGTCACAGAATTCAAAAATAAACTCTGCAATTTTCCTTTTATCCTCTATTCTATCCACGTGAGTGGCCTCCGCCATGGATAATATAAAGTCAGGGATCTGTGGTACGCCAGTAAATTGCTTCCTGTCCACTGTATAGGCTGGTTCAGGGGATCCACCAAATCCCTCAACACCTCTCCCCCTTTTTAATAAGTCGAACACCAGGGCGGCCGTTGGACTATTAATAGCACCATGCGATCTGGCCTCTGCTGCATTGCCAACAATTTGGCCCCGCAGCAAATGGACACAATCGTCGGTAGTATTAAATAGTGGTAAGGCCGCGCTGGCAGACCCATTTATTAAAGAAGGAGCTGCTGTTAGGCCGATCGGACCCAGCAATTCAGGGTCAGGCTCAATAAGACACTGTCCTTCCCCCTCTATATGTCGGGTGGTAATCAAAGCTGCCACAGTTTGATGAGCAGCTATATTCACATCTTCAGCCAAGTACGCCAACCCACAGTCTGTTCTGAGTTGACAATGCATGACTAAGTTATACGGTTGTAAGACTTCAAAAAGTCCATTATGTGGGGAAAGGCTGGCTTCATAGAATGACATCCAGTCGCTCCCCAGTATACCATCCTCTGGTATATCAACTATTAAAACTGGCGAGTAAAAAATCTGATTGGCGATACCCAACGGGATATCTGTACAACCAAATTGAGGGATGACTAGGCCCGTAACACTCAATGGTTTCACGTCGGAAACCAAGTTACGCACATTTAAATTGAGGTCATCAAAGAATCTCTTTCCTATCACAGACATAGCCGCACCTGTGTCAATAAGAAAGAATCCCTCAGATCCTCTAATGTTGATGGGCACATACCATCTTTTTCCACTCAGTGGGAAAATATTCATAGCGAACTGGTCTCGTTCGCCTACATTATTTAAGTCTAGACCGGTTCTCGTCAATATATAATCCATGCACACATCGGGCACCCGGCTCTGCGCATTTTGCGCGCACAATGATCGCATACCCGCCAGGAAAACCTGACGGACGCAAATCGCAGCTACTGGCACCTCTGTGGCATCGCCCACTGAGGAACACCAGTCACCCGAGACCTGGTGTGATAAGGGTTGGGCCCCATTGAGAACAGGTGGGCCTGGAAGGTTCCCCTCATGTAGCAAAGCTGACAACACTCCCGGCGTTGCAGCTGCATTTAATTTAAATACTCAGCATCGGCTAAGAATTCCGGGGACATGCCTTCAGTAGGCCGCTTGTAGCTTAGCTAGTGTATTAGGGTCGTGGCATGAATTATCGCGCCCCTGACGATCACCTGCTACCATAGCTTGTTCTAGGGAACGAGGTTTTGCAACAGCGCAACGGAATGCCATATGGCCGAATCCTCGACACCTGAAGCATTCTGTATCCTCCGTGACGCGTGCGCGTCCTGGAGTTGTTCTTGTAGACGACCCTGTGGATCTACCTTGTATATCGGGGTTAAATTCTGGGCGTCTATCCCCCCAGTTCCTTCTGCCAGACTGATGTGGCCTATTGTTGTAGGGTCGAGAGCCCTGCCCATTGAAGGCACTGATACCTACATTACCATCATCGTATGGGGAATCGTTCCCATACGCCAATTGGTCAGGGGAGGAAGCAACTCCCGCCACTGAGCGTTTAGCCGGGGCCATACGGGCCTTGGCTGCATAATCTCGTAACATTTGATAAATGTCCTCCATGGTATGCTTACCAGGAGACCATTGTTTAAAGATCATATCGCGTTCTTCACGGTCACGGAGACCATTGATGAACACGGATACGGTTTTGTGCGCAATTAAATCGCGCGACATACCACAACCTAGGCCAGCTTTCCTGGCCTCTGACTCGAGCATCATCCCATAATAAACGGAATTTGCCGAGTCTGACGGACGCTGAAATCTCTTCTCAAAGAGCTCCCACTTGGACAAGGGATCCATCCCTTTAAACTGCCACGCTAGTGCTTCCACTAACTCATCTAAGGTGGCGCATCTATCCTGCTCCCACCTGTCTACTGCTAGTTGGCCAGGGCCATCTTGTAATAAATGCAGCAGGTGCGTTAGAGCAGTGGTCTCGTTCCACCGATTAACTGACATGGCCTTACTGAATTTTTCCCACCATGACTCCCAATCTTGGTTGATACCGTCGAATGGGGCAACTTCCACAGCTCAAACCCTAGCCGGTTGATACTGCTCGTGGACGCTTATATTACGGTCACGTAGATATAGAGACCGATTGACAGCCGAGGCGCCAATACCTGGGTTGATATTGGATGCCTCCATTACAGCCCTGCGAATAGCTGGGTTATTTTGAATCAGAGCTTGCTCTTCCACGGTAAAACCGTGTGTCGCCAAGGAGGTGACACCTGTGGTTTCCTGATGGGCGCCAGCTGTTGGCAGCTGGCTAGCCTGGGCGGCATCGGTAGGGGCAGGCCCTGTGGGCGCGATTTGCGCGCTAGCTTGCCGAGGGGACACGCCCCCTCCGTGGGTATCGTGTGTACGCCACTCTGCCAATGCTTGCCATTGTGCATGCAGCTCATTTTCGCGCGCGAGGAGTTTCCTTTCGCGCTCGTCTAACTTTGCTAGCTGGTCATAGTGGCCAGCTTGCTGTGTTGCAGGGACCATATAGGATACATCCATTATGGGAGGTGGCAGCGACAGGGCCGGGGTGGCCTCCGTCTTTTCTCTCGGGAGGAAAGAAAAGAGGCTGCCCTCTAAAGAAAATACAAACCAGCCGAAAAT
>CM059198.1:7012383-7075196 GCA_030323885.1 Branchipolynoe longqiensis | reverse complement strand
TTGAGTCCGCGGTGGGTACCTCTACGCGAATCGTGGCCTGAGGAGCGTAGATCCACAATAATGGCGTACCTTTGTGTCGCTCCGATGGGCGGAGGCGTACGGGACATGGACTAGCTATCCCGGCATGAAGTCTTACGCGCATTATATTTAGTTAGAGTTTTAGAAATTTGCTACTGCGGCCTTGCCGATATTAGGATCGGTCAGATGGCGAGATTAATTTAGGCCGTAGGCAGTAGCGTTGAGCTAGCCCGCTTGTTTCTATTTTGTTACGTGGTATCCTAGCGACGTGGCGCGTCGCGATAGGGAGAGGACGTCAGAGGGCGTAATTGGAGCATTAGGTCAGTAGTCCAGTGGCTGCTCGACTGATTGGTCAGTTTCCTCGCGTGCTGCGTGTGTCACATTTTTCGATTTTTTCATTCGCTCTGTTTTGTTTTACAATCTAGTATACCGTTTTCTGTTCCCTTATTGGGGACGGTTTGGATATCAGGAGATAAACAGTTTTTTTGCTATTCTAAATTACGGGTATATATTCTAAGTAATAACAAGAACACGAGTAAGGAAGACGGATTGAACTATCTGGGTATTTTTCAGTCAGTTTCCCTTAGTTGCTCACATTTATTCTGGAATATCGTTTATTTTCATCTTCCTCGGGGTTTACAGAATTTTCAGCTGGTTTGTATTTTCTTTAGAGACTTCTCTTTTCACTATCTAAATATCTAATAATAATAAATAAATTCTTTGTAGCTAAAAACATTTAAGTCGATCTCAAAACAAGTAAAAAAAAATATAAAGTTCAGAGGAAGTGTGAATACACCCAAAGTAGACAGGACAGCAGCCCGCGGTTAACGAGGTCTAGAGCTGGCTAGGAAAAAGGAGTTGGGAGAAGGGCCTCCCCCCTCACGTCGCAGTTGCTTGCGCTCAGCAGCGACTGTGGCAGAAGAGGGGGATGCGCGCGAAACACCGTCCTTGGATGGTGTATCAGTTGAATCGGACAGTGTCCGTAGTACAGGGGTCTCACCCTTTCAATTTACGGCGGACCCAGTCCGGCCTGATGGGGCATTTCCCCACTCTGCAAAGGTTGACCCAGCTCCGGCTGGTAAGACCTTGCTTGCTGTACCCTCGTTGGTGTTACCGACCCCGTTGAATGCGCACGCGCAAAATGCGCACGCGCAAAATCTCGGGGTTACTGAAGGGGCGCAAAAAGCGCTCAGGGTCACCCGTGAGGAGGGCAGCCTCTTTTCTTTCCTCCCGAGAGAAAAGACGGAGGCCACCCCGGCACTGTTGCTGCCACCTCCCATAATGGATGTATCCTATATGGTCCCTGCAGCACAGCAAGCTGGCCACTATGACCAGCTAGCAAAGTTAGACGAGCGCGAAAGGAAACTCCTCGCGCGCGAAAATGAGCTGCATGCACAATGGCAAGCATTAGCAGAGTGGCGTACACACGATACCCGCGGAGAGGGCGTGTCCCCTCGGCAAGTTAGCGCGCAAATCGCGCCCACAGGGCCTGCCCATACCGATGCCGCCCAGGCTAGCCAGCTGCCAACAGCTGGCGCCCGTCAGGAAACCACAGGTGTCACCTCCTTGGCGACACACGGTTTTACCGTGGAAGAGCAAGCTCTGATTCAAAATAACCCAGCTATTCGCAGGGCTGTAATGGAGGCCTCCAATATCAACCCAGGTATTGGCGCCTCGGCTGTCAATCGGTCTCTATATCTATGTGACCGTAATATAAGCGTCCACGAGCAGTATCAACCGGCTAGGGTTCGAGCTGTGGAAGTTGCCCCATTCGACGGTATCAACCAAGATTGGGAGTCATGGTGGGAAAAATTCAGTAAGGCCATGTCAGTTAATCGGTGGAACGAGACCACTGCTCTAACGCGCCTGCTGCATTTATTACAAGATGGCCCTGGCCAACTAGCAGTAGACAGGTGGGAGCAAGATAGATGCGCCACCTTAGATGAGTTAGTGGAAGCACTAGCGTGGCAGTTTAAAGGGATGGATCCCTTGTCCAAGTGGGAGCTCTTTGAGAAGAGATTTCAACGTCCGTCAGACTCAGCAAATTCCGTTTATTATGGGATGATGCTCGAGTCAGAGGCCAGGAAAGCTGGCCTAGGTTGTGGTATGTCGCGCGATTTAATTGCGCGCAAAACCGTATCCGTGTTCATCAATGGTCTCCGTGACCGTGAAGAACGCGATATGATCTTTAAACAATGGTCTCCTGGTAAGCATACCATGGAGGACATTTAATCAAATGTTACGAGATTATGCAGCCAAGGCCCGTATGGCCCCGGCTAAACGCTCAGTGGCGGGAATTGCTTCCGCCCCTGACCACTTGGCGTATGGGAACGATTCTCCATACGATGAGGGTAATGTAGGTATCAGTGCCTTCAATGGGCAGGGCTCTCGACCCTACAACAATAGGCCACATCAGTCTGGCAGAAGGAACTGGGGGGATAGACGCCCAGAATTTAATCCCGATATACAAGGTAGATCCACAGGGTCGTCTACAAGAACAACTCCAGGATGCGCACGCGTCACGGAGGATACAGAATGCTTCAGGTGTCGGGGATTCGGCCATATGGCATTCCGTTGCGCTGTTGCAAAACCTCGTTCCCTAGAACAAGCTATGGTAGCAGGTGATCGTCAGGGGCGCGATAATTCACGCCACGACCCTAATACACTAGCTAAGCTACAAGCGGCTGGTGGCGCGCAAAACGCGCGTGGTGGTAAGCCTCTGCCGCCGGCAAGAACGCATATCGTGCCCCCCAACAAAAATGTTGCAGCCATGCCTATTGAAGGCATGTCCCCTGAATTCTTAGCCGATGCTGCGTATTTAAATTAAATACAGCTGCAACGCCGGGAGTGTTGTCAGCTTTGCTACATGAGGGGAACCTTCCAGGCCCACCTGTTCTCAGTGGGGCCCAACCCTTATCACACCAGGTCTCGGGTGACTGGTGTTCCTCAGTGTGCAATGCCACAGAGGTGCCAGTAGCTGCGATTTGCGTCCGTCAGGTTTTCCTGGCGGGTATGCGATCATTGTGCGCGCAAAATGCACAGAGCCGGGTGCCCGATGTGTGCATGGATTATATATTGACGAGAACCGGTCTAGACTTAAATAATGTAGGCGAACGAGACCAGTTTGCTATGAATATTTTCCCACTGAGTGGAAAAAGATGGTATGTGCCCATCAACATTAGAGGATCTGAGGGATTCTTTATTATTGACACAGGTGCGGCTATGTCTGTGATAGGAAAGAGATTCTTTGATGACCTCAATTTAAATGCGCGTAACTTGGTTTCCGATGTGAAACCATTGAGTGTTACGGGCCTAGTCATCCCACAATTTGGTTGTACAGATATCCCGTTGGGTATCGCCAATCAGATTTTTTACTCGCCAGTTTTAATAGTCGATATACCAGAGGATGGTATACTGGGGAGCGACTGGATGTCATTCTATGAAGCCAGCCTTTCCCCACATAATGGACTTTTTGAAGTCTTACAACCATATAACTTAGTCATGCATTGTCAACTCAGAACAGATTGTGGGTTGGCGTACTTGGCTGAAGATGTGAATATAGCTGCTCATCAAACTGTGGCAGCTTTGATTACCACCCGACATATAGAGGGGGAAGGACAGTGTCTTATTGAGCCTGACCCTGAATTGCTGGGTCCGATCGGCCTAACAGCAGCTCCTTCTTTAATAAATGGGTCTGCCAGCGCGGCCTTACCACTATTTAATACTACCGACGATTGTGTCCATTTGCTGCGGGGCCAAATTGTTGGCAATGCAGCAGAGGCCAGATCGCATGGTGCTATTAATAGTCCAACGGCCGCCCTGGTGTTCGACTTATTAAAGAGGGAGAGAGGTGTTGAGGGATTTGGTGGATCCCCTGAACCAGCCTATACAGTGGACAGGAAGCAATTTACTGGCGTACCACAGATCCCTGACTTTATATTATCCATGACGGAGGCCACTCACGTGGATAGAATAGAGGATAAAAGGAAAATTGCAGAGTTTCTTTTTGAATTCTGTGACATATTTGCTAAACCGGATGCTAAGCTGGGGTGGACGGATGTGGTGCAACACCATATCGATATCGGTGACAACGCCCCTTTTAGGATACCGTACCGCAGATTAATGGATTCCAAGAAACAAGCCTTGGAAGATGAGGTGGTGAAGATGCTGGCCGCGGGAATTATTACGGACAGCACAAGTCCTTTTAGTTCGCCGGTTCATCTAGTTACTAAAAAGGACGGTACGTGGCGATTTTGTATTGATTATCGTAAGTTAAATGCTATGACGCGCAAAAACGCGTATCCCTTACCGCGCATTGACGAGAGCTTGGATAGCCTGAGAGGAAATCAGTGGTTCTGCACCTTGGACCTCCAATCGGGATACCATCAAGTCGCGATGCAGCATGATGATCGAGAGAAAACTGCTTTCATGACTCATATAGGCTTATATGAGTGGAAGGTAATGCCGTTTGGCTTATGTAATGCTCCTGCCACCTTTGAAAAAATGATGGCAGAAATGTTAAATGGTTTACTATTTACACACTGTTTAGTCTATTTAGACGACATTATAATATTTGGGGACACAGTTTCTACATGTCGTAATAATTTAAGAGAAGTGTTTCTGAGACTTCGCAAATTTAAATTAAAACTTAAACCGTCCAAGTGCCATTTGTTTCGCAAGGAAACAGAGTACTTGGGCCGTGTCGTTTCTGGTGAGGGCATTAAAGCGGATCCAAAGAAAATTGAGGCTATAACCAATTGGCCTGCGCCTAAGTCTCCAAAAGAGACAACAAGTTTACTGGGGTTTGCGTCTTATTATCGCGATTTCATCCCTCACTTTGCTAACGTCGTCGCTCCCATCCAGGACGTGGCGAATGTTAGCACTCAAGCTTTCGACTGGGGCGAACCTCAGGAATCGGCATTCATCAATTTAAAACGGTTATTCGCGGAGACACCAGTACTTGGTTATCCACGCGCGAGTGGGCAATTTATCTTGGACACTGACGCTAGCGCATTTGCTATTGCAGGCGCATTAAGTCAAATACAAGACGACGTTGAAGTGCCTATCAGCTTTGCCAGCAACAGGTTAAGTGCCTGCCAACGGCGTTATTGTACCACAAAAAGGGAATTAATGGCGATCGTCGTCTATACTAAAAAATGGAGACATTATTTCTGGGATTCTGAATTTCAGATTCGTACAGACCATCATTCATTAAAATGGTTATTGAACTTTAAAGAGGCGGAGGGTATGATAGGGCGTTGGTTGGCTTGGTTGTCCGAATTTGGCCTAACCAACACGCAAATTACTTATCGACCCGGTCCACAACACATTAACGCTGACGCATTGAGTCGCATTCCTGTACGTCGTTGTGGCATACCGGAATGTGACGATTGTGGTGCGCACACAGCGGTGGTTGCATCTGTAGTACAGGATCCAGAGGAGGAAAGTGATTTCAACTTCTGGACCCAGAACGAATTGCGCCAGGCTCAAGCAACAGATGGTACATGTTCAGCAATAATCACTTTGCTGAATGCGCACACAACGAGGCCTCCCAGGGATCTCACGAGTGCGGAAAATACAGAAACTATCGCATTATTAAACCAATGGGAGCAGTTAATTTTAACAGATGGGTTGTTATGCAGGAATGCACTAAGCAGCGATGCTCTGACAACTCATCAGCAAATTGTTATTCCTTTCCTTCAAAGGGAGGTACGTAGCGTGTGCGAATGTTGATAGATTGGCAGGCGTGGGGGGGCTGTGCGCTGGGGGGGGGTGGCGACGATACTGGCGAGTTACCTTCTTTGTGCTGGGGGGTCTCATTAGCAATCACTATGTGTGTGTGTGGTACTGACATCGGTGAGCGCTGCAATAGCGGACACACACAACACACACAGGCGTGTTTCTCTAAGCGGAGCATTTTGGGCAGGTTAACGCCTTCGCGCAACTTCGATAATTACGCTGTGGCCTGCAATGAATTCACGTGTGCGCGAATGGGTTAAAACCTGCCCAAAATGCGCGCTTATTAAACCAGGGCTGGGAATGGCTAAAATGCCGTTACAACAACAGATGACTGGCCAACGTTGGGGGCGATTATCCTGCGACTTTGTTTCAGGATTTAAGCGTACTAGCCGGGGAAATTTAGTGATGTTGGTGGTCCAAGACCATTTTACTAAATATGTCCAAGTCTACCCGTTATGTAATCAAACGGCAGCGGTGGCCGCACAAGCCTTAGTAGATAATTGGGTACTCATTTTTGGTGCCCCGATTTCATTACACTCTGATCAGGGACGGGAGTTTGAGTCGGAAACATTCCAGACTATGCTTAAACTCATAGGCTGTCATAAAACCCGCACGAATCCCTACTGTCCTAGATCAAATGGGTTAGTCGAACGGTTCAATAGGACCTTAATTTCAGCTTTGGCCTGTATGGTAAATGAAGATCAGAGCGATTGGGATTTACAAGCCAAATATGTAGCACACGCATATAATTGCACCAAACACTCTGCTACCGGGGTTACTCCAAATACGCTCGTGTTTGGGGAAGAATTACGCCTACCCTGTGATTTGCAATTCGGAGTGTTACAAAAACATTCCGATGATACATGCACGCCAGCTTTCATTAGATGGTTGGAGTGTTGTTTTCACAACGCGTACATCAGGGTACGTAATAGCACTGGGAAAAGTATTCAAAGAAATAAAAATTCTTATGGTAATGCTGACTTTCCTAAATTCGTAGTAGGTGACCTGGTACTCAGATATCATGCTCCTACAGCAAATATTAAACTTGCGCCTAACTGGGATGGTCCTTGGGAAATTACCAAAGTGATATCTGATACCACCGTGGTAATTCAAACGGCACTATCGGCAGCTCGTAAATCTAATACGGGGCGTTTGAAATTGTACACCGGGCGTTTTCCTCCTGACCTCGAGGACGGTGATAAACTAATTAACGCTGCCTCCAGGCGGGAACCTGATATGGCGCAATCTCCTGACCTAACCCAGCGGGTAACCTCTCCCACACGGGAACCGACACCAGGGCCGAGTGACGGTTAAAGTCCACTATTATAAACAAGGTTTGGGTGGGGTGCTATTCATTTTATATTACACGCCACGCGCGTTAACTCTGACAGCACCTTCACAATCTACGTACTAATAATCGTACAGTCCTAACTTCAAACGCCAAAAGCGTGTATCTAACAGTAATGGTCAAATATACCTGACCTCGGGTTAGGGTATTCATGCTAAAAATGATTCTTCATTTTTCTTGAAGATATACATGTGTAATAAGGGAATATCGTACGCGTGTGATACGGGTGTAACTCGATATCCATTCTTGGAGAGTGCAGGTGCTACTCTCCCTAAGGAGAGTACTATCGTTAAACCATAACATGTACCATATACAGTATGTAATATATTCCAGTGGGTTATTGGTCATTCTCACCTATTACTAATTATGTCGGCGCATTTCGCGCGGGGACCGATTATGATAATTATTTTCCTGCCTGCGCGTTTCGCGCCAGCACCATTTTTAGCATTAATATTTCTCGGGTTTAAAGGTACATCAGGGTAGCATATGTTACTTCAGTAATATACATATACCAGGTATCATTGTTAGGATTAGTTATGTATCTCATGAGGTTATAATTAGTTGGCCTATGCCAGCTATCGATGGTTCAGCTATGGCATAGACCAAATAATTAGGGGTGCATGATAGGCCGAGACAAGCAAAATGCGTCTGAGAATTTGGAAATTTTCGGTAGGAATTAATAGAAAGGTGGGCTAGGCCAGCTATCGATGGTTCAGCTATGTCCTAGACCCCCCAAAAAAAAACATTCGAAAGATACCCTAGGACAAAGCTAAAAACATTAAAAAAAAATAAAAAAATAATAATAAATCGATAGACCGAACGCAGGCCGCCAAGCATCGCGCCCAGCGACGCTGGGTCGCGCCGGTGGCGTGGCACCCATCGGATAGCCATTCGTAGCGATGAGTGGGGTGGGCGGGGTTCCCAGTGTGGACGACACTGGCGAGCTGGGCGGTCGGCTCCCCTCGGGACCGGTTAAGGCCGACCACTATCTCATTGTACATAGTGACCGTCTCGTCCTTGGTCTCCTAAAAATAAAAAAAATAAAGAGAGAATTAGCGGTGCCCAATAAGTTATTTCTTGCCCAAATTTACGTATCATCTAAATACGGGAGTTGCCATTGTGCGCATTTATCCTGCTCCCAAAGTTAGGGTTGTAATTTCCGTACGCTTCTCTTTACACATTTTTATTTCAATTACCTGGAGGGGGTGCGCCCGCCGGCGGGCCTGATACGCGGTGGCGTTAGTGCGACGGCGCCTGGGGGTGTTATAGACCCGGAGGTCCACACCCGTGACAGTAGCCACGCAATACCGGCCTGGATGTACGGAGCGCAAAAGCGCCACAGACCGCTCTCGCTCCAGCCCGAGCCGGGCCACCAACTCGACCACGTCGGGGCGACGGAGCGTCGTGACTTTGGTGCGCCCATCTCGCCTAGTCACGTCACAGATCCCCGCCGCCAGAATTACGTAATCCGGATGGAAGGTACTGTGAAAGACGAACAACGAGCATTGGTTCTGAGTTGCGTATTACTATTTCGATTATAATCCCCTAAATTGGAAAATATTCCCCCCCCTTATAAAATTTCAAGTTAAATCTTCACAACGCAATTCGCGCCCTTTCCACAAACAGTACAAATTATTCAGCATCAAGTACTAACCGTATTTCTGGCAGTGACAGCCGCATAGCCTCCACGTAGCCTTTGCCAGGTTTGACGTGGACGTAAACCTCATGATGAGGCATCAATCGCTGGACGCTTACTTCCAGCCCACGGCCGCGCGAATCACACACGATTGATATCCTCATGTTTGTTTACAAATACAAATTTCGCGCTAAAAAGTCCAAAGGATGGTGGTTCAGTGCCCGACACTCTCGACGTGACATCCCTTCCGGCCCGTCACTACACGGTTCTTGTGACGTCACGCTGTTCTGTGTTGCTTTTGACAACATTTATCCTAGTTTGCCGTAGCGAATGGAGCTTTAGCTGTATAAGGAGACACAACATAGCTCAAATACTTCGAGAATAAGAATTAAGATTTCAAATCTAAATTACTCGACGGCTGATCAGCAATTAGGTATTAAATGAGTTACAGCAGGGCTAACGCCCCATTTGGCTCAGTGCCATGTTTACGTAACGGGAATTGCGCGTGCGCATTTTGCGCACAGCAGTAAAAAAAAAAGTATTATTGGCGTATCAACAATATATCCTTATTAATAATGCCATCTTTCAGGTGCTGGATATATGGTAGATATGCAAAGAGATAATCACGGGTTCCAGCTCCCCGACACCTTTATTCGCGATGTTATTAACCACCGTAGTGCCTATATATATATATATAAAAAAAACTAAAAAAACAAAAAAGGGGCCCAAATTCACCTGAATTATTGACATCGCGAACAGGTGGAGTTGGGAATCACATTTTGGTAACGTGTTGAACATCACCTTGTAATAAAACAAATATTGCGCTGACAAGCGATTAGCGCCACTAATCGTTATTTTATAAGTTATTCCTATCATCTAAAATATCAAAAGTCGGCGCATTTCACGATCTCAATCTCACGAATGAAGTCGTTATATGTAAGGCGACCCGTCGCCATGGAGAGGTCGGGTTCGTCGTGACCTAATTGCGTGGTTCCCGCCTAAACGCAGGCTTGCCATTGGACAATGTGATAGGGGAACGCGCGGCCGCGCCCGCTTGTCTGGCAGGGCCGTTTTGATTAGGGTTAGTCTTCACAAGGTACCCACTGAGTGAAGACTCTCCTTTCTGGCTTTTTCCAATTTCTGCGGCATCATCGATTTTCTCGACCTACTTTTATAGGTCGAGAGTTTCCTTTGGTGGTTTTCCACCTTTTTGGAAAAGGATCGTCGGTGTGCGCATTTTAGGACTAGTTGGCTAATTCTTTAAATTTGTGCAAAGAAACTCGACGCTTTTCATCGGGTGGTAGCCTGTGACAGGCCTGATCGCTTAGGCGGTCAGGTATGGAATCGGCCACCTCCGCCGCAGGAGTGTCGGGTAAGGGCCCCGAGGAAAACCCTGAAGTATGTCACATACTGGATGGTGTCACCGGAGACATAAAAGTCTTCACGGTGAACGATTGGAATCGCATTCCACCAGCCCGTAGGCTGAAACATAAACTATCACTTGTGATAGACGACGGATCCGCGGCTACGGCCAAGGTTCCTTACTGTAGTAACCCTGTGTCCCAGTCTTGGGCCGACAGCGGGACAACCTCCCCTCACGTCACTCCTATGGAAACTGAGGGGGAATTCACTTTGGTCACCAACAGGCGTCCGAAGGAAACTGACACGGATGATGAGCTTCCCCCCTCATCTCCAGGTAAGTCGACTAATACTTCTCGACTTTCTGCTGCAGCCGCCCATAGGCGTTCACCCCATAGGCGGACATCTGAACGTGTGGCAAAGCGAAACCCTTCCCCAGCCGGGGCGGAGGGATCTGCACCACCTACCGTCGCCTTGAAGGCACTGGCAAGGGAGTACGAGTCGGACGACGAGGGCTCCCCTCAACCCGACCCGACTAAAGATCCCCAGTACGGGACAATGGCACTTTGTCTTGAGCGACTGGAAATGGGTGAGTTGAAATGGGATAGTGATATCCCTGCTGCTACCATCCCTGATCGGTACCCCCGATCCGTAAATTGCGTCTATAATAAGCGCACTCTTGGTTCTGTCCCTATAACTAAGGCGGCAGAATTAGGTATGTTGCAGGAATCTGCAATGAATGCGAGGTACTTCGATCCTCCACGCCCCGAGCATAGGTTGGCCATGTACATGTTGCAACCTACACCGACGGGCAGAAGTAAATTGCGCCTCCCCCCTCTTGTTCGGGACAATGGGGAGGATTCCGATGTAGAAGACTGGGTAGATGATAATCAATCCGGCCTTCAGCCATACGTGCAGCAGCTGCATAACATAATTACGGCTGATCATGGGTTAACTAAGTCCTTGTATAGACCGCATGATATATCGCACTTGAAGTTTGTGAGGCATACCTTCCGCCCTTACGACAAGTGCTTATTTTGTAAGTATTTCGTGCAACGTCGTACAGCGATGCCGGAAAACCTAAAGAATCCCAACCGCCGTTATAAGCGGTGGGACGTTCTGGCTCGTCACATCTGTGAGGAGCACCTATACACGGTCCCTAAATGGTCGTGTGATGAACACCGTGGGACCGGCTGTTCATTCGCCCGGTCGACGGGGAAACCCTTTTCGACCAATAGAAGAGGGCTAATGTTGAGGCATCTTCTATCATACGGAGTTTGCGCCAAGACGGGTCATAAGCGCCCCCAGTCCACCATCAGGAAACTGCCGCGAGTGGCCAAAGACCCTTCACTGTCGGCTAAATGCCGGTACACCTACCAACCTGAAGTTAGGGTACAACGTGGTCGGCAAGCTCCCGGGGGGACATTGCGACTACCCAGATCGGCGCACACCCTTGCTGTGAGCCTGTACGGCGGGGCTACATACGGGGAGAAGCAGTACTTCTCTTCCTGTAGACGCCGTCTCCAGATGAAGCAGGACAGGGAGGATGGAAAACAGAGGAAGGCATCTCTTATGCCTCAGCCGTGGTGGATTGTATCCAGGACGATCCACCTCTGGAGAGAACTGCTGAGCAAATCGCTCGCGGCGCCAAGTTACAGCAGTTTGGGGAAAAGGAAAGTGCGTGCCTGGCCGCACTTAAACCCGTCCCCGCCGCTGCTGCTACATCAACACAGCCTAGCAAACCTGCTCAACCTAGGCACGCTAAGCCGTTGGATCCTTCCCTGCCTACAGTAGGACCCATATCAGCATCAGTCCGACGTGACTTAAAACGCCGGGCTGCAGAGATGGCACCACCTCCCCAGCAGGAAGCCACGAGTTCAGGAACTCAGTTCACGCCGGATTTATCTCCGGCGGCAAAGAAGCGCCTGGTAGAACGTTACCAGTGCCTACCGCCTCCCGTCCAGAAGGCGTTGGAACGAGACTCCAGCACGGAGTCCACGGAGGCCATGGACCTCTTTATGCATATGGTGGGCCCCATGGCCACCTTTTGGATGAACCGGTTAGATGCCGTCAAGGTGAACTACACCAAGACCATCTATGATGAGTTAAACGCGGATTTCCAGAAATCCCTGGCTGAGGCTCAGGCCAAAACCAAGGAAGCGGAAGATAAATACCGCTTCATGAGGATGCAGCATGAATTGCAGCTGCGGAAATATGAGGAGATGAACATGGCGTTCAGCTTCGCTTTCGGGATGCCTGCTCTCCAGTGGGATGGAGACCCCGATTCCCTGGACCTATCGGGGGTCTCGCAGTCTAAGCTTCGCGCTTACTGCAACTTGGAGGCGCAAAATGCGCCGGTCACCGCTTCAGGTGACCCTCCAACGACGACGCAAGACCGAGCACCATACGTGCCTCCCAAGGTAACTAACTACATCTCCTGTAGTTTCCCATAAAGGGAAAACGTCCAAGCCAAAAGGCAAGTCAACTGTGGCTAGAACGGAGGTTTTACCACCACGGAAGAGTCCTAAACGGACACCCGCGGTGGAAATTGCCGTGCCAGGTAGCATCGATTCTACTTTGGCGCAATTTGCTGCCGCCGTTAACTTAACGGCGAAAACACCCGAGGCCACCAAATCTTCACGACCGGTGGCCGAAGACGTGCATACGCCTATCCAGGCGCCAGCACGACCATCCACCTCCTCGGCCATGATGGAGGCCCCATACGACGACCTGCCTGCCTTGTCGCCGTTTTCCTTGCCGGTACCCGCCGATGGGCTCGCCCCCCTTAGCGACATTCCGTTGGTGTTTTCCTCCGACGAGGAGGGTTTGTACTCGGACGCATGTTCCGACGTCACCATCGGCGACGAGCCGATGGCGGAAAGGGATCCATTGGCCGTGTTAGTCGACTACGCGGCCAACTACATTCCCAACAGTGGGGAGGAGGACGTCCCGCTTCCTCCCAAACCACCGGATCCGCCGGTTTCCTAACGACTAAGACATCTTAGTTCTCATGTTTAGGCGTACCCACATATCATACGGGTCACCTAATATACATAAATATATAATATAAGTTTAATAATATTTAATAAATATATTATTAATAAACACCTTATATTTATATACCTTAACGTTGTACGATAGGGGAGTACAGCCTACTTTAGATAGGTATGGCCTATGTCTGCTACGTGAAATACTTATTTATACGTAACCATAATTATTGTTAATGAGAACAGTAAATTATTGCATACAAATATATGTATCTGTTATGTAGGCTGCGCCTACAATTATAGTCAATATAAACGCATACAAGCGTATGTATCCGTTATGTAGGCTGCGCCTACAATTTTAGTCAATCTAAATTATTAAATAAATGTTTCAATAAAATCTTCAAAATCTGGGGGTATCTTGATAAGATAATCTAGAATTCCCTATTTGGTACTAAAATAAAATAATACTAAAAAAAAAAAAATTATATCAAATAGCCTGATTCTCTGTTAATTATGTATTAATGTTATATCTCTTTCCTTTACACTTCATACGCATTTTAACGCACAAATACACTGTGCCCGGGAGCCACAACTACCAACAAGAGACGTGCGCGGGTTTCGCGGGGGCAACAAAAGGCGCATTCCAGGACCACGCCCACCCCCAGCACCCAAGGCGCGGCAAGCGTGGACCTGGAAGACGTACCCTCGCGAAACACTCCTGGGCACCACCACGGGTATCGTTTGGGGCACCTATATATACCTCGGGGGGTGGCGTAAATTACTTATGTTACTTAGTCTTACAACTACATATATTTTCACACACCGCATCTAAATAGATTACAACTCCTTAAAACAGAGAATCAGCTATGTTTAATAAAATCGTCGATTATATTTAGTTAGGCTTTCTTTTTCTCTGAGGGCAACAGCTAGGTAGTAGGAAATTTATTTATTAACGGGTACCTTTATAATTGGGATCTTTAAAAATAGAATATAAATAATAATGTACTCATAAACATATATATGTCAAAGTACGAACAACTCTAGGCCTGATGAGGGATGAGGGATTCGTAATTAGTAGAGAAATATTCCAAATTATTAACGTCACGAAAAACCATTATTCAAAAACTATGTTCCAAAGTTATACACTATTAAATCCTTAGTTCATTAAAAACGAATGTCGCATTGTCCAGACAAAGCCTCACCCATTTAGATCAGGCCTAGGGTAAAAATAGCAGTAATAAGGTGCTACTACTCCAAATTAAAAATAAAAAAAATATAATACAACCAAAATATATGGATTGCAAATTACTCCTATGGGGAAAATGCTTGGTTCATAGCCATTCTGTATACATTATAATATGGCGAATTTAGAGATAAAAGTAAACTAAAGTAAACTTCATTAAAATTAGTACTCTGTACATACGTGTATATATATTAGCTATTATGTTATCCGAGAAAAAGAAGGTGTAATAAGCGTACGCGGAAATCGCGCCGTCATTGCGTATATACGAACGCATTTTGCGCGTGGGTACGACAGTACCTATTAATTTGCAATATGTATGGTGGGAGTGGGCGTTTCCCCAGCACAGATATATATTAACCAATTTCCTCTGAGGGCATCAGCATGTGAGTCGCCGTAACGTAAAATAATTTAGTCCGTTGTATAGTCCCTCTTCCAAATTTGCGTAAATGTTCTCACTATATTCGATAAGGGTTTGAATAACTGTCAAAATTTAAGTGTAAACACATACCCTGTGCTGCGGAACATACTCCTACCATTAAATCTAATATTAAAGTAAATAATGAATATGGACAGACATATTAACATTCTAGTTTAGCATGAACATTGATAGTATAGTATTCCATTTAGCAAATGCTAATCGAGATTTAGACGTTAAAAACAAAATAACAACTGGGAACCCTGGAATTTATTCCTTCCAGTCTAACTAAAATTAAAGCTGTTTTAAAGATAATAATAGGATGGTCACGTTTCCTAAAAATGCCGTATCTTCATACACATATCGTGGGTGCCTAATGGCGAGTAAAACGCGTACGTTGACGCGCCGGTGCGCATTTTTGTCGACGACGTCGAATTAAACTCTAATTTAACCTAACCAATAAAGACACTGCCAACGCCTAGTGCATGTACGGCGGGCAGTTACTTATACGCGCGCGAGCGCAAACGTGTTATCCACTTTGTCGGGCGATCGCCCAAAATTACTGAATAATTAGACTGGCTGTGGGATGGCTGGGATGCTATGGCATATTTAAAGGGAGGAAAGACAAAATTTGCAATTTGCTTCCCCCGTGTTATTCAGTAACCTTTTGCATGTGGGCCTATGCCATAGCTGTACCACCGATAGCTGGCATGGCCCACCCTTTTAAAGTAGCTTTTCATACATATGTAGAAATGGACCGAGTAGGCGCGATTTGCACGCTCGCAGCCATGGTGCGCGCATTTAATTGCGCGGCTCAGGAACGCCCCTTGGGTCCTAAGGACTACGGCCTACAGCTTGCTCTCTGCATAAGGCACGCAGTTTTGCTGTTTATTTGATAAAATCTTTTGGTGGTCCCACAATACGGATGCGCGTGGCGAGACCATTACCTGGTCGGGAGTAAGCGTGGTACGGGACCACAGCTTACGGTGCCCACAGTGACTTTACGGTCGGGAGTACAATCTAACTGTACGGTGCCCATATAGTAAGAACCGGTCGGGAGTATTTTATATATACGGGGCCCGCCGGTCGCCAGTAATGTGCCCTTCCCTTTTGTCTCGCCGAATACTAAGCTATGTGATAGGCACATATAGGCGAGGAAGGAAATCCACCTATGATTTTTGGCCAGGGTCGAGTACGCATTGCGCGCACACACATATTACGGCAGAATATATTCTACGAATTTGTAGATAGGAAAAGGACCGCCCCCACTGATCCAGCATTTCGCTGTCAGCGGGGTTTTGTCCCCCTGAAGGGTAATCCTACAGCCAGGCCTATGTATGTGTAACAACTCATTGTATTGCAGATGCAGAGACGTCGAATCTATCGGGGCTTCCTCCACTGTAATTTTATGACAATGACAACCCGGAGACTCGTAGAATTTGCCCTGAACTGGACCGACCAATCTCTTCATGATGAATCGTCCAGTTCAGTACGTGGCTGCGGGGTGTAATTTAATTATTTCTTTTGGTGGTTTAATTTTTTTTTTTTTGTGCTTTCATCTTGGTATTCTCCCCATTATTTTTAGCCCACGATTTGGTCAATCAACATGAGTAAAATGCGCAGTGGCGTTCAGTAATTTTAAAAAAACAACAAAAACATCATAACCATATTCCTGTGGGGTGATGCTCGGCGCAAGTAAAATGCGCAGAGGCGTTCAGAATGTATAGTCGAGAGGACTAGGGTTAGTCAACCCCTTTTTTTTTTCAAATATATTCCGTATCCAGTTTGGATATTCATAAGCGATACTCCATCTTTGGAGTATCGGCTGTGATATCCCCTATTGCAGTTAATTTTAAAGTTACTATTCGCGTTACGAATCCTCAAAAGAAGATCTCTCCGGCCAGCAGCAACCATTCCAAGTACGCTTCCCCGAGAAGTCCGCCCAGGAGTATTTTTGGGGGCTAGATCCAGGTAGGTCGGCGGTCTTCCAGGGCAGGGCAGTTTATGTATTAGTTTAATCAGGACACCGCCGACATGTCGGATGTTATGCGTGGAAGCGTCGGCCCCGAGCGGCCGGCTACAGCATCACGTTGTTAATCTTAAGCGAGCTCACGCTTTTTCTCCTTAGTTGCCTTCGAAAGGAGATTGTATCTTATTTTAATTAATTACTACTGTATTTCGCTGTTTGCCATTAGGCCTATGATCATTAATGAGCATATGCATAATCTTCATCAATATTCTTCGTAAACTAAAAAGGAAATCGCCACTAATGCGCCCTTCCTTCAAATAGTAAATTTGTGATAGGCACATATTTGCGCTCTGGCGCGTTTTCCATGTTTACGGTTGAATAACTGTATGGGTGCGCAATTTGCGTTCTACCTAAATGCATTCCTAAATGCACTTATTACATATACGACGACTTTTCATATGCAATTGCGCTATCGCACAGCTCTAGGCCTTACTGTGCATAACTCCAGGCACTTATTACATATAATGTATGTTTAGAGAGCCTTAGGCGCCTTGGCATTTGTTTAAAAAAAAAAAAAAATAATAGAAAGATTTTTTTTACGTACTTAAAAAGACGTATTTTTGGACATATATATATATACGTACTTAGGCATACGTATCTTTGGGTATCCTATTATTAATTTGTTAGAAATGGTGTATGCTCTCTATATCTATTTCGATATAGAGAGCATTAGGCCCGTTGACTCTTTCAAGTTATTATAAATACGTACTTAAATGAACGTATTTTTGGTTATTCAAAATAAATATAAATAAAAAATATATATACGTATCTAAGAGGACGTATTTATATTTTTGGTTATTAAAATTTTATATACGTACCTAAAAGGACGTATTTGTTAACATTGAAAATAACAATCAATACGTACTTAAAAAGATGTAATTTTTATACGTACTTAGACGCACGTATTTTTGGGTAAACTAATATTGACATTGGGAAATCAAATAACACAACGAGAAGTTTCTTTTTGCGCCCTGGCACGGACAGCGATATTTTCACTGAACGCGCCGGGGGACGGTCAGGTCTGTTATTATTGTTTAAGGTGCTACACCCGTGGACCGTTGTAGCTCCGCCCACTTTTCTCTTCTTAGACGAACATCAATTCTTGTTGTTCGTCTGGGGGAGCAGTGAAGTGGGCGTGCCTACTCGCCTAAGCCATTTGCGCGCGCGCAAATTGCGCGCGCGCAAATTGCTAACACTTGTGCAAGCGAGTGTTCTCGGTGGTAAAGCGTTGCTTAGCGACTAGCTAAGCAACGATCGGGGTTCGGGCGTTCGGGGCCAGACCCGGCGGACGTGTTTCTACACGCTCCGTCGTTTTCCACCGATATTTAGGCTTTTTAGGGTCAAAATTCTAAACTAAATTATAGAAACAACACGGGAGGGAACGGGAGACCTTCGTTACTATTTATGTTGGTATCCGTGTTAGTCTTTGGTTAAGAATAAATCGTGAGCTCTTGTAAAGGTGAATCAGGACGTTCCTTGCATTCTTTCCTATCCTCCAGTCTTATTGTAGATTAACCGCTATGGAACCTATATTCGATTGCTTTCTATGAACTGAGAGGCCTTAAGCCTAAGTCGGCCTTCTGCAAGTAATACACCCCTCTGCAGGAATCTAATAACTGACGCATTTACAGAATTAACGTAGTGTTACTTTTAGGCTAGAACCACGACACATAAAGTAAATTAAACAGTAGTGACAGCGGCAGCAACTCGTGCTGGACTGCGCATATTTGGATTCATTTAGTAACATTCATAATATCTCTAACGACGAAGGGGGCAGCCAGTAGTGGAAATAACCTAATATAAATATACTTTAGGCCGATAAATGCGCACGGTGGCAAATCTAGTATTTAGACGATACTCTGGCTGGCGCCTACATTACGGGACGGACACCGACGACGGAATACGCGCAGGCGGGCGGTAAGGCTACGACGGCGGCGGCGGGCCAAGGAAATTCACATGGAAACAATTAATTATATTAACACGTTAGGCTCGCCTTAAGCGGGGGTGGAATAGCCCGACGGTTAAATATATATATTCAGCAGTACTGTGAGTGAGGATAGGGATTGTTGAAGCATGGACGGGTAGGTGGCGCCCCGTGCAGTCCTGAGGTTGTAGTAGTAGAGGACTTAATTAAGGCTCCTCCAGCCGATGACTGAGGAAGGCGGAGAGGCTGGGGAGTAGATGGAATATTTCGGCCTTATTATACTCATATAGTGGCTTATACAGCATATGTATATGAGACTGTCTCAAACAGGTTGGCGAAAACACCTGAAATGAGAGTCTGTTGGTACAATCGCTTCCGTTGATGTCATTCAGTATGGGATAACTCCAAGCATATATCCAGTTTGTATGGAGGGGGTGAGGTGAGAGTGTAGAGGTCGTGGCTAATGATCCCCCTTCCACGTCCACCCACACATTGCTTTTGAGGAGGGGAGGGGGTGAGGGAGCAGGACGCAATCATATATATATATAGCAGTGTATATATATATATATTTATATATATATATATGGGTCACTCTCCTGAAGACTGGTCTGCATGGGATGGGATTTTAAAACATCAATAAAATAACGTCCTACTTATTTTTTCCCTTATACTTTTCCTATTTGTGTTCAGATTTGATGTAAGAAATAAGGGAAATAAAATAAACCGCGTGTAACTTTGGTCTCTTTAGTTATGAAGTGTTTTTGTACCAAAAAAACACTTTTACAGTGAGCCATTTCTAACATGGCATTTGGGACATGGTTCGATCTTTAGTAACATCTTGTATTCCATTGATATATCAAACAAAACAGTTCCCAAATCAAAAAGAAGTATTTATTAACATGTATGCATGCTTAAATTTAAAATAAAAATGTTATGTCTTCATAAATAACATTACAAATTTCCGTCACAGATGTAACCAGTGGTATCTGGATGCCACACACATATTGTACACTAATTATTCAGTGAATAATGCATGGCTGGGAATTACTTCTTTTAATCAATATAAGCACTACATATTTATGTACATTATGCCATGATTAATATGTTTCTCAGTATGAAATTCTTTAATTCTGCTTAGATTTTTATTAAGCAGACTGTGTGGTGTCCTAAACATGTGTTACGTCTGAGCAACACATGTCTTACTGCCATATGACATAGCTTAATCAGGGACTACACCTTTATTTTTTATCTCATCAATTTATATTATAAATAGATGTAAAGGGGAGATTTCCAGCTTTCATTTGCAACCAAAAAATGTTAAAAATTCAAATATTAGATTTTACCTCTCCATGTCACACTTCTGACCAGTTTTCAGGAGAGTGACCCATATATATATATATATATATATATATATATATATATATATATATATATGATCGTGGTGGTACTGTTAAACTGGCAAATAATATTTATATTATTCTGGAAAACATTTGTATTTGTGTTCTAACAAAAGACCCTTTAATTATGGTAGGTGTTGCCTGATGACATTGTCGAGAATGAGTGTGTGTGTGGTGTCCTCCACCCGACCCATCAGAGATGCTTCCCATACAACCACTCTCGTCCACCCCCCCCCCCCCCCCCATACACACACACGTGCCCACTTACAGTCACTGGGTACAGGTGGGTGTGGGTTTAGGGGGTGGGGTGGGGGACGCAGATGACTCTTACCGGCTGAATGAACCTGGTTGCATCTTAGGGTGTGGCCGGAATGGAAATATGTTGCACCAATTAAATTACTATCAGCCACATTTGGTGTTTCATTTAAGAGTAATTAAGGATTGAATTTACATTAAAACAGAAGGATTGTTATGTATTGGTGGTATTGTTAAACTGGCAAATAATATCTTATCTTATAACAATCAATTTAATGCATGCATTGCTTCATGTGGCAGAAAGTCTAAACAATCAGACTATGCAATTTTAACTTTTTTAAATACAAGTTATTTCAAACTAATGCAACATAGACAATAACGATCGTAACATAGATAATAACGATAACACATGATTCATTTATCTAGACAAATAACAGAGACTCAAACAGTTCAGAGTATGTACCTTTAAGAACTCGAGTAACTGCCATTGAAGTTAGCTTTGAACTGATGCTGGAATACTTGTTTTATTTACAGGAAAAAAGCACGGAGTGACTATTAGTGGAAGGTGTCCACTCACGCTGCAGTCTCCGCTAAATCCACCACCAAGACTATCGCATTGTTTACATAGTTGTGTATAATTTATCTACATTCCATCTACGCGTACATATTCTATATGGCATTATGCCCCTACTCATGTGAACACCTTTATTTGTATTGACCAATTTCATATGACGTCAGCACATGTATTTAGGTCAGTGCGTGCGCTGCTTGGTGCAGGACAACATCGGGTCACAATGCAAACTCAATGGCCGTGAGCAATCTTCATATAGTAAAAGTTAAATATCCCTAAAACCACAGCACCTAGAAACAAGCTGATTGGAATACACATAGAAAGCATGTTTACCAAAAATATTATATTGAATTGATACGGTTAGGGTTCTGCTTTTCTATTAATTTTGAATAAAACTAATGTTTTGCACTGCGCATACCGTCAAACTCAAGGCATTGTCAATGGTCGTGAGCAATCTTCATAGAGAAAATACAGAAAAAGTGAAATATCTCTAAAACCACACCACCTAGAAACAAATCGTTTGGTACACATATAGAAAACATGTTTAACGAAAGGATTATATTAAATTTATACGGTTAGGGCTCTGAATTTCTATTAATTTTGAATAAAATAAACGTATTGTACTGCATGTATCAGCAAACTCAGTGCATTGTCAATGGCCGTGAGCAATCTTCTTAAAGAAAACGTGAAATATCTCTAAAACCACACCACCTAGAGACAAACCGCTTGGTACAGATATAGAAAACTTATTCAATGAATAGATTATATTAATTTTATACGGTTAGGGTTCTGGATTTCTATTAATTTTGAATAAAATAAACGTTTTGTACTGCGCGTACCGGCAAACTCAGTGTATTGTCAATGGCAGTGAGCAATCTTCTTACAAAAAAAGTGAAATATCTCTAAAACCACACCACCTAGAGACAAAGCGATTGGAACACATATAGATAACATATTCAATGAATAGATTATATTAAATTTATAAGGTTAGGGTTCTGGATTTCTATTAATTTTGAATAAAATAAACGTTTTGTACTGCGCATACCGGCAAACTCAGTGGCAGTGTGCCTTCGTTCTGCAGCCGAGCTGCGGGCGCATACACGATGTTTGTAAACATTGAAATAGGTCTATAAGTCTAATGTATTTATCGTGTCCAGTTTATCCACCATACACAGCCTCTATTGTATTATATCTCATCTATGTACACGTTATGAAGAAATGTTCACTAAACAATAGTTCCAAAACACACTGCCTTTGTTCATTTAATCATTGGAGCATGTACCTCCCTTGTTTGCGGTCATAAGATCCATCCTCAGCTGAGTGAAACTAGATCTTTTCAAAGGTACAAGTCTCCTAGTAGTTAGAAAAGGGGTATTTCTCCCCGAATGAAAAGTGCTCAACACTAATCCCAGGTCAGGCGTTTCTGAAATGCCATCGTTGACATATTCATATTTGTTTGCTAAAAGTCACAATTGAAGACAACTTGTATAAACAAACGTAGCGATATAAGTGCATATAGCACACAAGGTATCCTATGCCACTAATTTATTAGAAAAAATAAATGGGGCTGATGACAGCAAAAGAGAGAATAAGATGAATAAATACATAACTTACCCGTGCTTATTTAACAAGTACATGTAGGCCTACATGACCTGTGTTGTATCGTATTCATCTGTTTTAATATCAATATGCATTATTACTGTGGGTGTACATATTACGTCTCCTAATATGTAAACGGTTCAGGTGCAAAACCCGACAAAATAGAAACATTATTAATTAACTATGCAATATATTGAGTGTTTTATGAACATTATACATGGTGCTGAAGGTTGTGAGTTCGAATCCCAGCCGAGTGAAACCGATGACCTATTAAGTTGATACTTGTCGCTACATAGCCCATTTCACCAGGTCTACTTCAATATAGATAAACACTGGGTGAGGGAACCAGGAGCTCATCTTTTCTAATTGGTTGATTGATAAAAATCTGTTTTCGCTCGTGTTTACAGATGGTTGTCATGCATCCCAAATCGGGCTAGGGGCTAGGGGTGAATCTTCTCTAGTGTGCACCACGCCCTTATTAATTATTCAAATGTTCTTGAATGGAATAATATTTTCTTGTTTTAATCTATTACCAACAACTTTCCTATGTTACTAAAACAAACGAATATGTAAATTAAGTACAACGCGCTTGAACACCAGCGGAAACAAATATGCAAAATGTAGGGGGATCGGTGCTAAGCTTTGCTTATTCATATTTACAGTGATTAAAGCTAATAATAACAACGACCTGTGCATTCCTGCTCTTAGTGCCCGTGGTGAATGAAGGCGGTGGTGAAGGAGTGGGCGCGGGAGGTGGCAGGCTACGAACGGGGTTGGGAGGCGGCTTTTCCATTAAAAAAACACCCGCCTGTTAATTGCTAATTAGTAGCAGCAGGTGGGAGGTGTTTGGCCAGGGTGGTTCGGCACCTGTCCGTAAGACTGACTGTCAACGGCCTTTGCACTTCTTCCCCCTTCCCCTCCCATTGTCCCTCTCCCTCGCACTCATCCTCATGCTCCCCTTCCTCCTCATTCTCCCCTCCCCTCCTGCTTTACCCTCCCTCACACTCTCCCCTCTGGCCCACTCCTTTCCCCATCCCCCTCCCCTTTCCCTCCCCAGTCCTCCTTGCCCGTCCACTCCTTCCGCTTTCCCTCCATCTCCCACCTGTTGCTGGTCGCTCTGTCCCCTCCTCGTTCCCGAACCCCTCCTTCATCTCACCTTTCTCCACCACCTCCCCTGCCCAACCTCATCCCCTCTCGCTCTTCCCCATCCTGCCCACGTCCCCATCCCTCCCCTCCTCCTCTTCCACCACCCTCCCGTCCCCTTCCAATCCTCGACCGTCCCCCAACCCCAACTCCTCCTCACCCTCCTCACCACTCTTCCTCCCCCTTTCCCTCTATCCTCATCCTCTCCTTCTCCCCGACCACATTTAACCTCGCTTACTCATCATTGCAGTTCAAACCTCATCTCACACCAGCCAAGTGCAAAGGCGGTTCCCGGAGAGTGCCATCTCTCACCTCGCCCAGCCTCGCCCCACGAGACACCAGCCTCACCGCCACCACTGCCTTGGCCACCAGGGAGTGCGGCTCCCAAATCCGAGCTGGCACTGGCAGCTTCATGCGCCTTGTGCTCATTTAGGTGCTGCCCCGAGGCGAGAATGACTATGCTCGGCCGGGACACACGCGCTGCTTCGCACGCTGTTATTCTCTCTTTTGATTGGACGCCTGTTCCGACACGAACCAATCAGATCAGCGATTTGCGCTACGCGACGGCACGCAGCCTGATAAGGGCTTTCGGTGTCGGCAGCGATCGAGTGGAGGGAGAGGAAGGGAGCGGCAGAATGGGATGTGGAGGATGTAATAGGGAGGGAGGAAGGGGGAGGGAGACAGAGAGGGCGAACGATGAAATAGGGAAAGAAGAGAGGGTGGGGAAGGGGGGGTGGGGAGGATTTAATCAAAAATAGTGAGGGAGGGAGGCAGGAATGGGGGATGGAGACAAGGAGGGGGAAGGATGAAATAGGGAAAGAGCGGGAAGGGAAGGGGGGGATAGAGAGGATGTAATAGGGAGGGCCAGGGAGGGGGAGGGAAACAGGGAGAAGCAGACACGGAGGGGGAAGGATGAAATAGGGGGAGAGAGGGAGGAAGGAAGAGGGAGGGGAAGGGAGGGAGAGGGAGGACGAGAGCTGCAGAAAGAGGGGGAATGAAAGAGGGGAGAGCAGAGCGATGGAGGAAAGGAGGAGAGAGCAGGAGATGGAAGGAGAGACAATGGTACGGGAAGTGAGAGAGAGAAGGAGGGAGACATGGGGAAATGGAGGGAAGCAGAGATATAGGAGGATGGGCGGAAGCTTTTTTTTGGGGTCCATTAGTTGTTTAAGCAGGGGAAATTTCAGTCATAGACAACTGGTCTTCCTCATTCCACTGCTGGTCGATAGAAAGCCCGAGCCTACACTTTTACCGACCCAAGGGATTTTTAACCTCCCACACCACATAGACAAGGTATGAGAGCAACCAGCCTTTGATGACGCTGTAAGTTATACACAGTGGTGGAAATCCCCGTGCCCCCAGCTCTGCCAATTTGGATTTTTTGTCCTCACTCGTCGACTAACGTTGGCCGCGCGTGAATAACGCGCTGCGCTGACGCCAATCTTTTTCCCCAAACCGCCAAAAAGATGGACATGTCTCGACGGGTAGAAGATATTTTGCGTGCTGATGGCACGCCAATGAGAAGCATCGTAGTGTGACAGGGCCATTACTTCATGAGAATACCGTACATGTGTGATTCAAAAGGCGGTAGTTATAACCTTGAAACTGGACACATCGGCTACTGCCCGTTTAGCGGATGGGTCGCAATGTTAGCATTCTGTTTGATTTGGTGGGAACAACACACCACCTCCACGTGCCTGCTACGCTTTTAACTTTGGGTGGATGGATGAGTGCACTGACCATTCACCCAATAGGTCAGCGGGCTTTCAGGCATTTTCTCCTGCCACCGTCACCTCACCGCTTTCTGCTCACTTATTGTTCTGTCGGCGAACACATTCAGCACTGCTACTTTTCTTTTCTATCGAGCCACGCTACAAGGCTATGTGGTTTTTCTGTAGGTCTGTGTCCGGGTGCTTCTAACCACATACAATAAACTGTTCTTATCTCCCCTTTCCTTGTGACCATTCCTTGCTAAATCGGAAGGAAGGCTGAGTGAATAAGTGAGCTGTTTCTCATGGAGAATGTTGCAGGTTCGAACTCTGGCTCGGAGGTTGTGGGTTTGAAGCCCGATTGAATGAAACCAATTACTTACAAAACTGATGCTTCTAATTACCTAGCCTGGCTCTCGACATTACTAGTATAGGGCAAGGACTGATTTGGTCAAGCTCAGGATAATGTGACTTACTGGCATTTGACCTTGCACTGGCGATACTGGCTAGTGTAGATTTAGCAGTAAAAGCCTCATGCAGCTGAATCAGTTGACAGTGACAACATCCGGTAATGCACACTTAGCACTAAAAGCATCATTTGAGTGATGTTATATGCACCATCTGACCTTGACATTGGCCAAATCTGCCCCTGCAGATTTAGCACTAAAAGCTGCATACGGCTGATTCAATAGGTTCAAGGTGACCTTGACATTTAACCTAACGGATAGTGCACGTGTAGCACTAACGGCCTCATGCGATTGATCCAATAAACATAATGCGACCTTCACATTGACCCTATTGGCCAGTTCACATTCAGCATGAACATGTATCCAGCATCAACCGAACACTCACTAGACTCTCCAAGTGTGGGCTAGTGTTTGCACAGAAGGAGGAGGAGTGGCACCCGGGTGGAAAGAAGAACACAATCCCCGAGTGCACCAAGATATGCAGGACTGGCACGAAGATCTGTTCACCCGAGTCTCCTGCATGATTGTCGGTGAGTGAGAACAACGTCGGTGGGAAACGAATGATCTCGTCGTGATGAGACGCGATCCAGAATTCTATGTGTCACTTCTTCATTACACGCTTAAAAGTCGCGCTCTGCATGGACTTTAAAACTTGGTCGTGCTGATGAGTACTTGGGCATTTGTCCTATTTAACTAAGGGTCATGGCAGACAGCACTGACATGGATGTTGCCAACATAGTAGTCATCCCCCATCATAGTCCCAATCAGAAACACAAACAATGTAATATTCACTGCCATTTAATACTCTCTTGTCAGAATCTGTTTAGGACACACATACCTTTGCTGTGATGTATACAGCTAGATATAGATAAAGGTTTACAATAATACAAAAAGAAAAGAATTGCGCTGAGTTAAGATGCATGCTGTGGGTTCATGGCCCACTTCACTAACATTCAGTGGCTGCATTCACTTTTTGGGCCACGGACCCTATTATAACCTGCTGATATTCTGGGCCAGGATAATGATATCACAACATTCTAGCCTATTGCCGTAACCAGTCAGCCATGACTGCCTTCCAGAAAGTGTTCCGGTTCATTTTAGATCATTATAAGGCAGTAGGTTATTTTGTGCGAGCACACAAACAAACAGACACACCTTGGCTTTTATTTATACAGATAAATTAATTACCCCTTCTTTCACAAATTACCAGAGGCAGCTTCTCAGATACCATTTGCTTTGATTGATAAGGAAGGGGGAATTAGCTTGTGTCGGGGAGGGGGTGGCCAACGGCATAGGCAAGCTGAAAACTGAAAACAATCGAGTATGAATGAAGATTTAATGTCAGTAAACGCTTGGGGAATCGACTTTTAATATATTGAAAATAAAAGAAAATTACATCAATAGGTGAGAATGGGATATTGATTGTAATTGGGTGTTAGGTGTTTGGGACCATCAGATTGATTACAGTCAGGTCTTAGAAGGTTTAACACTCAGTATTTGCGACTCTCAATGTTACTTGTGTTGCGTATCATAAAGCTTTATTGCTTCCACTCCAATATCATTCACAGTTTGCTTCAGTAAGTCAACCAACCTTCCATTTGGGTTGACCCAGCTTATATGCTCATTACTGAATTATCCGGGGAGAGGCTGCATCTGCTTTTGATGGCTGAATCGGTAGAGCACAACCTTCCTGTGTGAAGGTTGGGGGTTCAAAACCCAGCAGTGTCAAACCAGGGACTTACAAAATTGTCACTTCCCGCTACCTATGCTGGCGCTTGGTATTAATAGGATATGACAAGGACTGGTGAGCACAGTATAAGGATAATGTGACTGAGTGGGATACAGGTCATGGTGCTGGTGGCCTGGTCTCCCAGTGGGGCAGCACTACAAAGTTGCCATGGGCGCACATTGTCACAAGTCGGTTCCCATCCTGATATGACCGCATATGTTGATAGGACATAGAACGACAAACATACAAACAATTCTTATGGGCATGATACATCTGACACCTATTAGAGTTTCACCCACATTCAAACTGTACCGACATGACCCTTCAGAGAAAACCACACAATTCATCACCTCGGTATTAACTCATTCATGGATTTCTTGATCACGACTAAAGACCACAGAGACTCTTGTGTCCATAAATGTAACAGTTTATTTTATTTTTGAGAGATTAGATTCATTGATGAAGCTGGCGAAGTAGATATATCAGACAATTAATTGGTCTTCCTCATCCCACTGGTCATTACGCTTTCCTGGTAATTCAGAGAGCTAGGCTCGTGAGCGAAAAGCGTGAACTATTTAAGTCATTGATTTGATTTGCCTATAAGTTCAGATCCCATGACCTGCCGCCACATGGGGAAGTGGATGCCCAAGTCATTCCTCCGTCCCGCCTGGCCCTACTTAATCATCTTTCTAAAATGTGCTGTCTTATAAATAAACAGTATAAAGACCCCAGGTTGGACACAACTGGAAGAGCGGTGCCTAGCTACTGAAGAAAGATTTAATTCAGATGAATAAACGAAATGTTATCCCCCGCCCCTAAAGAATACACCCCAAAAAAACACTTTAAAAAACCCACCCAAAACGAGCCTGACTTATCGTATTAGTGCCAAGCGCCACACCAGACGGGATGGCCGAATGAGTTAGAGTGTCCGTCTCCCATACTGGTAGATCGTGGGGTCGTGGTTTCGAACCCTGGTCGAGTGAAACCAATGACTTAAAAGTTGATACTTGTCGCTTCCTAGCCAGGCGCTCGGCATTATTAGGACAGGGCAAGGACTGGTCGGCTCAGTGTCAGGATAATGTGACTGAGTGGGATACCAGGTCATGGTGCCAGCAGCTTGGTTTCCCAGTGGGACAGCACTATAAAGTCGCCATGAGTGCGCACTGTCACAAGTCGGTACCCGTTCTGATATGACATTAGATGTTGCTAGGATGTAAAACAACAACAAACAAACAAACAAAACAGCCAAGTGCCAGGCTACCTAGCGACACATATCGATAGTTAACTAATAATTACACATAGCTGCTCATAATTACACAGAGCTGCTCATAATTAGACAGAGCTGCTCATAGATGCACATCTGCTCAGAACACCTCATACTTACAGAGAGCTGCTCATAATTACACACAACTGCTCATAATTACAGAGAGCTGCTCATAATTGTACAGCGCTGCTCATACTTACACAGAGCTTCTCATTCTTACACACAGCTGCTCATAATTACAGAGAGCTGCTCATAATTACACAGAGCTGCTCGTAATTACACAGAGCTTCTCATTCTTACACACAGCTGCTCATAATTAAAGAGAGCTGCTCATAATTACACAGAGCTGCTCATAGATACACAGATCTGCTCAGAGCACCTCATCATTACAGAGAGCTGCTCATAATTACACAGAACTGCTCATAATTACAGAGAGCTGCTCATAATTACACAGAGCTGCTCATAGATGCTCATACTTACACAGAGCTGCTCATACTTACACAGAGCTGCTCATAATTACACAGAGCTGCTCATAGCTGCTCATGCTTACACAAAGCTGCTCATAATTACACAGAGCTGCTCATAGATACACATATCTGCTCAGAGCACCTCATGATTACAGAGAGCTGCTCATAATTACACAGAGCTGCTCATAACTGCACACAGCTACTCATAGATACACATATCTGCTCATACTTGCACAAATTTGATCATAATGGCACATATCTGCTTAGAGCTGATCACAGTTACACAGCCCTGCCCAGAGCTGCTCATCATTACACACAGCTGCTCATCATTACACAGAGCTGCTCAAGCGGGCCCACTGCTGCTCAGTGCTGCTCACAACTGGTCGCAACTGCTGACATCTGCTAAGGGCTTCTGTGTGTGCCCGCCTGACGCTGGTGTCCGCTCTCACACCCTCCTCATCGCCACTCACTAAAACCCTGCCCCCAATGCCCCACACCACTAGCCACACCAGCCGTCGCTCTCCCAGTCCCCCAGCACACGCGTCGGCAGGGCAGCCAGCCACCCTGGATGAGTTATTTTTAGCAGGCGGACGGGCGAGCGGGCACAGCGCTCAGGGCGGCCTATAACATAGGCATCCCGCAACATCACCCCATCCACCTCCTCTCACACTTTTCTCCCATCTCATCCTTCCTTCCATATTTGTCTCACCTCAACGCTGTGATGAATCCTTTTCAAGGACACCAGCGGTGATACGTTGGAGACAGGAAGCAGATGTGTGATATTGTGTGTCTGTGGTAAGATGCGAATCCGCAATCAAAACGAGTCTGTTTAAAGCATTGCGCATTCAGCCAACCAGATACAGAGGATGGGACCTGCTCCGCTCCGCCCACCCCCACTCACCCCACGCACAACGCCAGCTCAGCCCTTGTTCACCCCCGCCCCCCCCCAACCCCCAACCCTCAACCCCACCGCCAAATACTCATCGCTATTACAAGCCACCCACCATCCTCCCATGTTAAACATTTTTTCTAAATGATGAATGCAAACTGCGGATAATTTGAACTACGTAAAATAAATGAGATCACACACGTGACTAACAGAAGCAGACTAGTCTGGACTGACCTCTTAGTCAAGGAGCCACATTAACAGGTAGGGCTGGCGAGGGTTCCTAGGATTAGAAGGCCTGGATAGACTAATTGTAAAAATATACGGATTTTCGGTTAAGAATTATATATTGGCAGAGAGCATTATTAGTCTTGGATGCTGGAGTGGGACTTAGATTATGTAAACTAAAGGTAACTAAGATCAACAGAAGTCCACTCCCATTGTGCATGATACTGAGTGAGGTAAACTATATGTTATCTACTATGAGTGGAGTTGATGGAAATGCACATGATGCTGAATGATGCAAACTATCTGTTATATATGATGTTTGGAGTTAATGAAAAGAGTTCCTTTGCAAGAAACAGTACATGATGGTTGAAATGTTCTCTATGTGTTCATAAAGAATACAAAGGAGGAAAAGAATGATTTTACTATATACAAATCTGTAACTGTTTGCAACATCCTGTCCACCCAAGACCACCGACTGACCCACCTGCCTAATTTGCATATGTATAGAGTACACCACCTGCAGCTGGTTTGAGTGACAGCCCCTAATGGGGTGGTCACCCACCCAGTCTGTGGGGAGTGTCTCATTGGCTGGCTGGGGAATGTCCGGTCACCTGACTCCCTTGGCCTATCCTGACCACACACTAGTCTCAGCTAATGAATTATTCAAGAAGTTTGCTTCAGACACACTGAAGGAAACTCACTCTCATCCTGGCTCTTGAGTGAGACAGACCTACTCTAGAGCAGGACCCCAGACACTCTGTCTGATGCTATCCAAATTCAGCTATTCAAATTGAGTGCATCCACAGACATAGGACTCCTGTCCCATGGGTTGTGGGCACTGTTTCAATATACAGGCTAAAGTGACAATGAGACATAGTGTGGGCAGTATATGAGGAGTACAGGTGTTAGGTCACATGTAAGGTGGATGACAGGAGTTGCTGCCAATAAAGCACAACTTATTCACTGTTCATCCTTGTGACTAGTTTTCCTTCCTCTTTCCAGACATGGTTAAATTGATTAGGCTAATTGCATCACAGGTGAAATGAAGGGGGAGAGTTTTGTAATCACATAGGGTGCTCACAGCGGCAGAGAATCCGTGTTTTTATATAATGATTGGGATACTACTAGCAGTGGAAAATAGCAGAAGCGTGGGTTTGAATCAGCTCTAGACACAATGTTCTCTTTGGTTGTTTCCCCACTAGGGATTGGACTAGTTAGTATGCACTGACATCTTAGGAAGGAGACACATATACCGGTGGGCATGGATAGGGTGATTGCATCCGGGAGACTAGGTAGTGTAATAATTGGTATGCTAGCCCCAGAGTCACAGGAAGTGTCGGTTCGAATGGTATTATGGACGCAATGTTTCCGATCTGTATCACCCCCACGACATTGGATCATAATTCGAACCCACACTTATATATATATATATATATATATACACACGCATATATGCGTGTGTGTCTATAGAGTAGCCTGGTGAACTATGCAATATCGGCTATCATGGTGAACTACATGTTCACATTATTAAATTAGAGGATAGGGAACCCATTTGAATGCGCTCTCAGTAATGAGGGTGTGGAAGAACACCCCGCCTTGCTATCATTTCATTTCGCCATTGTAGAAGCTATTTCCCCGGACATATTATAATGCTTACCATGTAGGCCTCATGGTCATTTCAAATCGTCAGATTGGGTGGCCAAATGAGTTGAGCGCTCACCTCCCGTTCTGGTAGATCATAGGATCTCAACCCTGGTTGAGTCAATCCAAGGACATTAAAAGTGATACGTGTCAATACCAAGCCTGCCATTCGGCATTACTAGGATAGGACAAGGAGCAGTGGAATGAGGAAGACCAATTATCCATGATGGAAAATCCCCTGCTTAATCAACCAATGTACCAACAAATAATCATAGGTGTTTGGTAACATTAATTGTTGCATTATTTGGCCTAACAGTTAACCCTTCGATTCTAAAGAGAACCAAGATGGTGGATTTCCTAGAAATACAAGGTTTCCGCCAAAGAAGATATCACTGCAGTAAAGAGCCTGAGCAAGTCGTTCAGGCGGTTATAATTAAGAAGTTATCACCCTATTAAAATGGTGTATGAATACAGAGACAGTGTGGAAGGGAGGAATCTGGCTAGGTGCTTCCGGTTTGGTGATATGTAGAAGACTGTGGAGACCGGGATGGCGGGGAGGCTGGAGCGGAAATGCTGGGTGCGTCACGTGGAAACTGCAAGGGCCCTGATTGGTTAGCACAGCACTCACTGCCCGGCTGGAGGTGGTTGTTCACGGACACCTGGTAATGACCAGCAATGCGCACTTACAACAACATTCCTCTGCCATATGAGGTATGCTTAGCATGACGTGATGCATATGTAGCATACTTTAGCAATCACTCGATGCGATAAGTACAGGTTGGAGAGCTTACCTTGGTGGTTATAGTACCTGTTGGACCACCGGTTCAATTACCAAGGTCGAATTTTATATAGGATTAATGTGCAGGTTCACAAATATGGTAGTGTCACACTGAGTTTTGGGATGTTTTCATATTGGAACACATTACTAGAAAGCAAAAAAATATATCTAATTTCCTGAATATTTCCAGGACATTTAGTTGGGACCAGATTGAGTAAATGAACGGTGAATATTAGGAAATAATTCATTAATTACGACACATGCCTATAGGCCAGAACTGTCCATGATAGTACTGTGTTGGTATAGCCATGAATCGCAAACAATAGAGGAACCTCCAGCCAACCATTCGAGTCGGGTAAAGTCAAGTCGGGTAAAGTCGAGTCAGGTAAAGTTGAGTCAGGTAAAGTTGAGTTGGGTAAAGTAGAGTCCGGTAAAGTAGAGTCTGGTAAAGTTGGGTTGGGTAAAGTAGAGTCGGGTAAAGTAGAGTCGGGTAAAGTCGAGTCTTGTAAAGTCAAGTAGGGTAAAATCGAGTAGGGTAAAGCCAGGTCGGGTAAAGCCAGGTCGGGCAAAGTCGAGTCGGGTAAAGTCGAGTTGGCTAAAGTCGAGTCGGCTAAAGTTGAGTCGGGTGAATTTTCCTGACCTATCTTTTCCTGGCCTCACTTTACCTGACCTGATTTTACCCGACTCTCCTTTACCAACTCTTCCTTACCCAACTCTACTTTTTCCAACTCGACCATCGCTGACTCTACTTTACCCGACTCTACTTTACCCGACCCAACTTTATCCGACTCTACTTTACCCGACCTGACTTTAACCGACCTGACATTACCTGACCTGGCATTACCAGACCTGACATTACCCGACCTGACATTATGCAACCTGGCTTTACCCGACCTGACTTTACCCAACCTGACTTCACCCGACCTGACTTTTCCTGACTCTACTTTACCTCACTTTACCTGACTCTACTTTACCTGACTCTACTCTACTCGACTATACTTTACCCGACTCTACTTTACCCAACTCTACTTTAACTGACTCTACCTTACCCAACTATACTTTACTTGACCCTACTTTTCCCAACTCTACTTTCCCAGACTCTACTTTCCCAGATTCTACTTTTCCCAACTCTACTTTACCCGACTCTATTTTCCCAACTCTGCTTTACCCGACTACTTTACTTGACTCTACTGTACCTGACACAACTTTATCTGACACAACTTTACCCGACCTCAGGTAAGGTAGACTCAGGTCGGGTAAAGTGAGGTTGGGTAAAGTTGAGTCGGGTAAAGTGAGGTCGGGCAAAGTGAGGTAGGGTAAAGTGAAGTCAGGTAAATTGAGGTCGAGTAAAGTGAGGTCGGCTAAAGTGAGGTTGGGTAAAGTGAGCTCATGTAAAGTGAGGTCGGGTAAAGCGAGGTCGGGTAAAGTCAAGTTGGGTCAAGTGAGGTTGGGTAAAGTCAAGTCGGGTAAAATCAAGGCAGGTATAGTCACACTGTTAATCCCAAACTCCCTGAACCGGGCCTGGGTTCCAACCCTGGTCGAGTCAACCCAATGACATACAAATTTATACTTGTCGCTTCCTAGCCTGGTGCTCAGCATTATTAGAATATGACAATGACTGGTTTGCTCAGTGTCAGGATAATGTGACTGATTGGGATATCAGGCCATGTTGCTGGCCGCCTGGTCTTCCAGTGGGGGAGCACTATGGTCTTCCAGTGGGGGAGCATCAGTGCGCACTGTTACAAGTTGTTGTTACCCATCCTGATATGACCTTAGATGTTGCTAGGACATAAAACAACAACAAACAAACAAACAAAGCCCTTTAACAAGCAACATGTATTCTTCACATACATCTTCATATTTACCCGCTACTTCTGATTTGAAAAATATAATAAAACATGTGGCTTAAGGAATTAAAGAAATAAAATGGACAGCATTTGATACCCGCCATCTCGACTTTTTGCATTCTCTCTCATTTCCCCAACTTTGTTCCGATATACATAGCCATTTGATTTAAGTAAGTGCCTTTGCTGTGTATGTGTACCTACCAGTATGTGGTACAGATAGGTACACAGCAGGTATACCCTCATCAACGTGTAACCTGCATCAACGTGTAACAAAGCACCGAACAGACAATCGTTTATGTGGCTCAAGAATTTGTACATCCAAGCAAAGTTGACATGGGTTGCAGCTCAGATTGACATGGATGATAAAGGAGTCAGTGGTATAGGAAAATACAGATATCGTCAGTCACCTCAGTTTCTTTTTTCTTTTTGCACCTGCATATATAAAATGTCATCGTCATAGGCATTGACACAAAGGTAAGTATATACTCGAAGACACAGAGATCCCTCTCTCTGGAGAATATATATATAATATATATATATATATATAGCAACTAGGTCAGATTGGTACTGGAGACCACGCCCATGAAACGCCCTACCATTTGACCCGCCCAATGTCTCCGCACTAGGTTCATCCCCACATACTGCCAGGGCCATAGGCAATACAGCTTTGTAGTCCTTGAAGAGAGCAGAGTGTCTGGATGACTGCCTGCCTGCCTGGTGTGTGGATGCTATTTTTGCACCCCCCCTCCATGTGGATTGATTATTTGCTGTTGGTTTGAAGCTGTGTCAGCAGAAAGGGCGATATTCATCTGCAAAAAGTTAGTGGCATCTATTCTGCCAGTTTTCTTAATCCCATTAACATTGATTGATTGATTGGTGGTTGCTTTACGCCGTGTCGGCAGCATAGGCCATATTCATGCTGAGAAATGTTTGTTTTTTGTTCAAACCATCGCTTTTACATGAAAAAGCAGACAATCAATTATGTGCCAATAGACACTCATTAAATTAGAAAGCTAACAATCATATATTTGTGGGGAAACAAATTCCCATAGACATTTTTTTTTTTATTAATAATTGATAGAATCTATTTAGTAAACTATATGAGGTGGTACAGTCCAGCTGCCCCCTTGAGCAGAAAAGCATGTGTAAGCCACGAGTGGCCAGTACAGCAGCAGCTAAGGACCACTTGGTCCCACCGACCTCCTGCATGAGTCTGTGGTGGTTTTCCCACAGATGGTTCAATTTCTTTAAGTTTATTAACAGGTTGGAGAGCTTACCTTGATCGGGCTATGGTGGTTAAATACTTCATTCGACCCCCAGTTCAATTTCCAAGGTCGAATTTTATATATGATTAGTTAGCAGGTTAAAAAATATGGTTGTGGCACACTGAGTTTTGGGATGTTTTCATATTGGAATACATCACTAGAAAGCAAAATATTACATCTAATTTCCTGGATATTTCTAGGACATTTAGTTGGGACCAGATTGAGTAAATTAACAGTGAATATTAGGAAATAATTCAGTAGTTACACCACATGGCTACAGGACAGAACTGCCGATGATAGTACTGTGGTGGTGTAGCCATACCTCCCAATCAACAGAGGAACCTCCAGCCAACCATGGGGGTATATGCTGGTCTGTGGACCACTCATATACTTCCACTTGCCACTGGGGGAGGTCCTGTGGGGACTGTTGTGTATCATGTAGATATATTTTTTGCATACCAATATATATACGCATAATAGATAATTTACTGTGATTATGCATCTGATGCATAATCACCACAAAGATGGATTGTCTTGCTGGTACAACATTCAGAAAAACCTACCTTAAATATTATTGTATTTGATTTATCTTATTGTTGTGACAGCATATATACATATATACACATATACATATACACATATATACATATATTAATAAACACTTTATCGCAGTTAAAATGGTATGTATAGCCTCCCAGCTTCCCGGTTCCGAGCCTCCCTCCCAAATATTTGAATAGAAGTAAAAAGTAATAAACAAAAGTAAAATAAATCAAATAAAAATGCCAACCACTCACCAAATATATGTTTATATATGGATACAGTACAACCCCGTTAAACCAAGCTCGGTTAAACCAAACGATCGGTTAATCCAAACTTTTGTTGGCAGCCTGCAAAATACTACCATTTATTATATAAAAAGTTGGTTAAACCAACGTTGTCTAATCCAAATTATCAGGTAATCCAAACAGAATGTCATGCCCAGGCCACGTCCGGTACAGTTAAACCAACTTTCATGTGGTTATAAGGTCACCTGAGATCCCACCGACTTTTGTATATGATAAATGGTAGTATTTTGAAGGGACCCTAGAAATTTGTTTGGATTAACCGATCGTTTGGTTTAACTGAGCTTGGTTTAACGGGGTTATACCTTATATACATAAAAAACAATAATCAAAGTGTCCAGATACATTGTATATTACTTTGACTCTTACTCAAAGTCAACTTTCCCTGACTCAACTTTAACCAACTCTACTTTACACGACTCTACTTTACCCAACTCTACTTTCCCCAACTCTACTTTACCCAACTATACTTTACCCAACTCTACTTTACCCGACTCTACTTTACCTGACTCCACTTTACCCAACCTGACTTTACCTGACTCTACTTTACCTGACTCTACTTTACCTGACCTTACTTTACCCGACATGACTTTACCCGACCTGAATTTGCCTGACCTGACTTTGCCTGACATGATTTTTCCTGACTCTACTTTAATCGACACAACTTTATCCGACATGACTTTACCCGACTTTACCCGACTCTAGTTTACACAACTCTACTTTCCCCAACTCTACTTTCCCTGGCTCTACTTTAACCAACTGTACTTTGCCCGACTCTACTTTTGCCGACTCTACTTTACCCGACTCCACTTTACCCAACCTGACTTTAGCTGACTCTACTTTACCCGACTCTACTTTGCCCGACCTTACTTTACCCAACATGACTTTACCTGACTTGACTTTACCCGACTTGATGTTACCCGACCTGAATTTGCCCGACCTGACTTTGCCGACATGTCAGGTCGGATAAAGTCAGGTCGGGTAAAGTCAGTTTGGGTAAAGTCAGGTCGGATAAAGTTGTGTCGATTAAAGTAGAGTCGGTCATGTAGAGTCTGGTAAAGTAGAATTGGGTAAAGTATAGTCGGGTAAAGTAGAGTCTGGTAAAGTCAGGTCATGTAAAGTCAGGTCGGGTAAAGTCAGGTCGGGTCCAGTCGGGTCGGGTCCAGTCAGGTCGGGTCCATTCAGATGGGGTCCAGTCAGGTCGAGTGAAGTCAGGTCGGGCGAAGTCAGGTCGGGGAAGTCAGGTTGGGCAAAGTCAGGTCGGGTAAAGTCAAGTCGGGTAATGTCAAGTCGGGTAAAGTCAAGTGGGGTAAAGTCAAGTAGGGTCAAGTCAGGATGCGCAAAGTCAGGTCGGGTAAAGTAAAGTCAGGTTGGGTAATGTCATGGCGGGTGATGTCAGGTTAGGTCAAATCAGGTTGGGCAAAGTCATGTCGGGCAAAGTCAGATCGGGTAAATTCAGTTTGGGTAACATCAAGTCGGGTAAAGTCAAGTCGGGTAGACTTATGTCAGGTAAAGTAGAGTCGGGTAAAGTAGAGTCAGGTAAAGTCAGGTTGGGTAAAGTAGAGTTGGGTAAAGTAGAGTCGTGGAAAGTAGAGTTGGGTAAAGTAGGGTTGGATAAACTAGGGTCAGGTAAAGTAGAGTCGGGTAGAGTAGAGTAGGCTAAAGTCAGGTCGTGTAAAGTTAGGTTGGGTCCAGTCAGGTGTGGTCAAGTCAGGTTGGCTCAAGTCAGGTTGGGTCCAGTCAGGTCGGGTGAAGTCAGGTCAGGCGAAGTCAGGTCAGGCGAAGTCACTTCGGGCAAATTCAGGTTGGATAACATCAAGTCAGGAAAAGTCAAGTCCGGTAAAGTCAAGTCGGGTAAAGTCAGGTAAAGTCAAGTCGGGTAAAGTAAGGTCGGGTAAAGTCAGGTCGGGTAAAGTAAAGTCAGGTCAGTTAATGTCAGGTCGGGTAATGTCAGATCGGGTAAAGTCAGGTTGGGTAATGTTCGGTCGGATAAAGTCAGGTCGGGTAAAGTCAGGTTGGGCAAAGTAGAGTTGGGTAAAGTAGAGTTGGGTAAAGTCAGGTCGGGTAGAGTCATGTCGGTTAACATAAAGTATTATTGCCATTTTTATCATTATATTGTCATTATTATTATTATCATTATCATCATTATTATTGTCGTTATTATTACAGTATTATTTTAATTATTATTGGCATTATTCTTAGATTTACATATACATATATATATACATATATAATATATATATATACACATATACATATACATGTGGTGTTCTCTGTGGCAGAGTGGTTAGAGTGTCTGACTTTTTTCTAGGTCGGACTCCTAATCTGAAGGTCGGTGGTTCGATTCCCCATTCCCCCATCTCTGCCAATTTGGATTCCCACCGCTGTGAATAACTTACAGCATCATCAAAGGCCAGTTGCTCTCATACCATCTCTATGTGGTGTGGGAGGTTAAAAATCCCTTGGGTCGGTAAAAGTGTAGGCTCGGGCTTTCTATCGAAAAACTGTCTAATGGTGAAAACAAGCCTAGTCAGGCTTATCCATGATAGGCAGTATAAATCTTCAACAACAATGTAGTGTCCTGCCCCCTTCATTTATATTCATCATTATATTCGTCATTATCTGTGACTCTCTATGACGGAAGGCCAGGACTTCCGGGACGCCAAAGTCAGGTTGGAGTAAAGTAGAGTCGGGTAAAGTAGAGTCAGGTAAAGTAGAGTCAGGTAAAGTAGAGTCAGGGAAAGTAGAGTCAGGTAAAGTAGGCTAGGGTAAAGTCCTGTCAGGTAAAGTCAGGTCGGGTAAAGTCAGGTCGGGTAAAGTTAGGTCGGGTCCAGTCAGGTATAGTCAGGTCGGGTAATATCAGGTCAGGTAATGTCATGTCGGGTAATCTCAGGTCAGGTAATGTCATGCTGGATAATGTCAGGTTGAGTCAAATCAGGTCGGGTAATGTCAGGTCGGGTAAAGTCAGGTTGGGTAAGGTCAGGTCGGGCAAAGGAGAGTCGGGTAAAGTAGAGCCGGGTAAAGTCAGGTCGGGTAAAGTCAGTTTGGTTAACCTAAAGTATTATTGCCATTTTTATCATTTTATTGTCATTATTATTATCATCTTTATTATTATTATTATCATTGTTATTATCATAATTATTGTCATTATTTTTAGCGTATGATTTTAATTAAAATTGGCATTATTTTTAGATTTACATATACATGTATATACATATTTAATATACATATATATATGGATATAGATATAAATATACATATACACATACATACGTGTATACATATAAATATAGGGAGACCTATATATATGACTACATAGATATATATATATATATATATGTTAATGCATACTGTATTTAGAGATGACTGCATCACATATTGTAGAGTGGTCCTCCATTTGTCACTGGTAAGTTAACCCATGTGTAGTCTATTTCACTCTCATACTTATTGCAAGGGGCCTAAGCTCTTACACTTTCAGACTCAAATTTTAGCCAACAACTGCCAAGGAAAGCTTTCACACCTCAGGTTGCCAAGGGTGCTCTGGGTTGCACATCCACTGACAGCTTCACTCACTGACTGTGAATGTGTTACAGCTTATGCCCCTGGACTAGGTGTGAGAGTGGATTAGATTTGGTTTATAAGGGTATGTGCCACAGTGCACTGCACACACATATTTCTGAAGGCACACACTACACAAGTCAACTTGTTACTTGCAAATGGATTACTATTGTGATGGATTTGACACAGTCAATCCTACATTTAGGAACACTGGTAAGTTATTCTTCAACTGATATTGCAATATTATGTATATATTATATATAATATGGGGGAGGGGGTTGTTGCGGTTATATATATATAACTTTACAAGAATGTGTATGTGTACATGTACATGCATAATCAAATATAAAATTAATAAAATATGAATTGAATATTATTTAGGGTAATGGCAGTGTTTGGTTAAAATATGAGGGTGAAAGTGTCAGAGCTTAGGCCCCCTTGCATTGGTGCAATAAGAGTGACACAGACTACATATCGATTAACTTAGCAGTGACAAATGGAGGACCACTCTAAGATATGTGATGCAGTCATCTCTAAATACAATATGTATTTATATGCATGTATATAAAGTCACTATGGCAGCAAGGTAAGCGAAACAGAGTTGGGCTGAGTACTATTTGATTAGTTCTCTGGCAGGACTTATAACTATGCCCACCTATAAAAAAAAAGAAAATTATACCAGAAGTCATACAATCCTGGAGCTGTACAGGTGGCCCCCCCATTTGCGCGCCCTGTAGAGGGTTGGTGCGCGACTCCTAACACATAATATATAGGTACAACAGTAATAATAAATATAATGAAAACTTGTATATGCTTCGTTATTTATATTATTATAATTAATTATAATACACATAAAGTCACTGCGGCAGGAAGGTAAGCGAAACAGAGTTGGGCTGAGTACTATTTTATTAGTTCTCTGGCAGGACTTATAGCTATGCCAAAGACCCCCAAGGTCCCCCCAACCCAACTCAATTACCCTCGTCAGCCAACCTGGCCACCACTCTCATATCATTCATGATCTGTGTAGTCAAGGGCGTTTTTAAATATTCAAACACTGCACTACTAGTGCAGTCCCCCCTGGTACGGATCTCCTCCAGTGAGGCCCCGCACATCGACAGATATGTGCATCCACCTCTACGTAATGAATGCGATGATTGCAATTCCACATTAAGGCCCACGCGACCCCCAAACAACTTCAATGTTGACTGGTAAATTTCATATTTCAGAGGAGAACTACCTCCCTCATCATTTAGCAGCAAGAATGCCACTTCATTACTGGCGGCCGGCCGTTCAGCAAAATGCTTTTCAGTCCAATGAACCGCACATAACTGCAAGTCAGGACATCGCGCTATTGGTATATCTACAGACCTCTCACCAAATTGTATCGTCTTCGACTTACGAATTTTCAACAACATCCCCCAAGGATAGACTTTAAAGTCTCTCCGAAGCAACATGGCATCTGAGAAGGTCACATTTGATTTCCTCAACAGTCCTCTGGAGCTACATAGAACGGCCGCCAGCCATGTAAATATGACCAGAACTGTCTGACAGAAGTGAAAAAGTGCATCGCAACATATTCGGAAGCAAGGGCGTGGATTGCTTCGGAGTGTCCCCTAATCCCCTTCGAATACCCCAAAGGGTTGAGGCAATTATAAAGTCTGAATAACCTATCTGTACACAACCCTGCCCTCTAAGAAAATAATTAAGGCCACTTGTATAGTTAATAACCGAGGAATATTTCAAAGTCCTTGCCAACCAAGTAGCATATAGTGCTACCTGCATTGAATCGCAAGGAATAGGAGCATGAGTTTCAGAAAACTCTTCTATAAAGGCCAGGTACTTATTAACCTGGACTGCCCTTGCAGTCAAAGAGTTTGGTGTGTACTATTTCAGTTGAAACTCCTTCTGCTCTGCTTTTAGCCTATCGATTTCTGTAAAGAGAAGGGTTGTTTTAATAAACTAATACAACATAAACATTTCTCACGATCTGCATTATATATGACCTCTTGCATGCGTGCATCATTCAGCCTGCTCAATGCATCGGTTATCACATTTGACTTACTGCTGATTTGTACGGCAGTGAACACAAAATTATATGTTATAGACAACCAAAATAGTCTTCTCAAGTAATGCATAATTAATTTACATTTCGATCTGCCAGTGGTTAATGCAGACTCCACTGCTACGCTGTCCGTAACCATTACTATGGAGGCCCCATGCCATCCAGGCCCCCCACCGTTTCACTGCTGAGTATACCGCCCACATTTCTTTTACATTGATGTGAGCAGATATTACCTTATTGTCTGGTTGGTCATCGTGGTGGCTTACCACCGCTTGAAGATGTCCCCCAGCTTGTTCATTAAAACAGCCTACCAACCAGTCATTATCATGCAGTGCACCATAGCCCCATTTACTTGAATCACTATAAGTAGATTTTACTGCTGCAAACTTGCCTAACATTAATGCTTTCCCATTAAATTCATTTTCAAACAGTATCCACCATTGGATATCCTCCCTAAATCCAGCATTTAATCTAACTTTATAATACGGGCGTGCTACTGTACTTATCAAATTATAAACTCCTCGTGAAAATGTTCGCCCACCACGCACTACTTTGGCGCAGTGGGCCAACAATCCGGCCAATTTGTCCAGCTCTTTCCTAGTTGCTTTACTCCTTCCTTCGAAAGCCAACAGTGTTGCACTCAATTTGCGTAATTTATCCGCAGGGAGTGTTAACTCCAATTTAATTGAATCGATTAGTATCCCCAGGAACCGTATTTTTGTACTGGGACTAATTAGTTTCTTATAACTTACATAGAAACCTAGTCGATGCAACAACACGATTAATTTATTCTGCTGGGCTACAGCACTGTCCCAAGTTGGGCCAATCACACAGAAATCATCTAGATAATTTATTACTCTTTCTACACCTTCCCTAACTGCACATCTAACAATGAAGTCAGATATTTTTGAAAAGACGAATGGACTTGACGACAGACCCATGCAGAGCCTATTATCTAACATGTAGATTGGCCCATCCCCGTGCTCCTCTTCAAAATCCCAAACCTTGCCTAGGTCTGTCTGTTGGGTGTATAGGGATAGCTCAATATGCATCCTTTAGATCCACTGTTGAAAGGTAGTCACCTCGATTCATTTGCGCTACTACATCATCAACACTTTTATAATTAAATTTTAATGCCACCTTTTCAGTGAAATTATTTACAGATTTATCTTTCGGGCTACTGCAGTCCACTATACCCCTTCCACCGCCTTCCTTAGGTATACAACAAATATTATGTACGCATTGAGCAGTGTTATTGGTGCAGGTGATCATATTTCGGCTCAGTTTCAACAATAATTGTTGGGTTATAATGTCCCTATACAAAGTATTACAGACTTTCTTGAAACTAGGATTGTATTCTACCGTACAGTTACTATTGGTAACATGGAAACCAAACACTATTCCCCACAAAATATATACCCAATCTGGGTCAGAATCCCCTCTTAGGAATAGCTCACTTATGAGACAACATGGCTTTAGTTGCATTAGGTTACCTGCTATGTAATGATTACACTTGCACCTACCGTTAACACAGTCAATTGTAACCCTAATTATTGTTGGATCCACCTGCGGGAATTCTCTAATGTGAAAATCCCAACATCCGTAATCCTCTTTCACTGTCACGACATAAAACATGTTGTCTTTATTGCCATTATCATTATTAATCCAATAATGCCATATCCTGCTAACTTGGCTATCTCCGTTAGTCTCCTTTGATTCAACAATATTATTTCTAATTATTTGCTGGTTCACTTTGCCTTCCTGAGACTTTATCTGTGTATTAATAGCACATGCAGCATTTTTTATTATATCATTGCCGACATTCGACCCTATTTTGTTAACTTGGCTTACACACCTTGGTTCTAATTGAGCCTTGCATACCACATGTCTGCTCCAATTATTTTTAACCACATTAGGGTCACCCGCTAATTGCCTTGCAGGTGAAGCACATGTAACATTCCTACCAGTAATAGGCAGTGGCCCATTAGGCATGTGGTTATGCTGCATTTTATCGACAGTGTTACGCTGCTCTGAGTGTCTGAACATTTTATCAACCTGTTCACCTACATTGTTATTTTCATCTGACCTAAGTAATACGTCCTCATTGAAAACATTATATTGCTGTCCATTGACCTTTCTTTTCCCATTCCTATCAACTGAAACGATATTATCAACGAAAATACTAGCATTATTTTTAGCAATATAATTAGGCAATTTGCCATGCAATGCACCATTATTGTTATTAACAACAGTATTTCCAACACATGTATTAACTTGTCAGTCTTTTGAGCAGTTATATTTCTTATGATCTTTACTGCCACATGTTAAACACCAATGTCAGTATTGCTGCTTCCAAATGCTGCGAACCCCTCAACCTCCGCCAGCTTTCTTATGTCTTTGTCATACTCGACATGAGTCGAGTCCTGAAAGTCATTTTGCCTCACCCTGGACGCCATAAAACATATATGTTCTAAGAAAGCATGAAGGTCTTTAACAGTTAGCCCTTGTATGTCTAAACACTATCGGATAGAAGCTGTGACAAGTTCATAACAGTTCAATTTTCTTACTTCTTTCCCAAGAACCGCATATCTTCTCAGACTCCATTTACTTCGAAGACATCTGGTACTGCTGCTGCTCCTGCTTCTGGAGTCTGAGGGTGTTCGTCATCGTCTTCTTGTTGACGACCTATGCCGCGGCTTCGCCAATCCATAGCTGGCGTGTTCGTCGTTGCCAGCACCCGCCGGCACCGCCATTGCACTGGCGGTTACTGTCGTCGGCCATTCGTCTTTCATGGCCGTCGTCCCCTGGTCAGGCACGTCCTCGCGGTGCGTCGCACAAAACAGATAAGTGCAAAAAGAAGAAAGGAAGGAAGGGGACAAAATTGTTGTCGACAAGAGTAACAAGGTCTTCGACTTGACAGACAGGACCCTAAAAAATTATTCTCGAGAAAGTTTGCCTGAAGTAGCAGATTGAATGTCATCACTCACGTGCCTGACCAGGCACCGCACAAATCGCAATACATGCTGCTCGTCTCTGGTGCACCACACGTCCGCCTCAAAGAAAATTATACCAGAAGTGATACAATCCTGGTGCTGTACAGGTGGCCTCCCATTCACACGCCCCATAGAGGGTTGGTGCGCGACTCCTAACACATAATACATAGGTACAACAGTAATAATAAATATAATGAAACCTTGTATATGCTTCGTTATTTATATTGTTATAATTAATTATAATACACATAATCATGTGTATATGTCTGCATAGGTATGTATGTACACATATATGTATATATGTCTGCATATATATGTATATATATATGTATATGTATGTGTATGTGTATATATGTGTATGTATATATAGGTGTGGATGTGCATGTATATATATATGTATATGGATGTATATGCATGTGTATGCATGTGTATGCATGGGTATACATGTGTATGCACGTGCATGCATATGTATGCATGTATGTGTATGTATGCATATGTATATATGTATATGTATGTATATGTATGTATATGTATGTATGTATATTTATGTATGTATATGTATATGTATAATATTTATAATAGGCATAGGGGGTGCAGGGTGGGAGGAGATGGCAGCCTATCAGAGCTGGGAATCCTGGCTTCCCGGTGCCAGGATTCCCGACGCCGAGACTCCCGGCACAGGGCCTCAATTCAAATAATATAAATATCAATAAAATGTGATAACCAACAATAAAATAAATGAAATATGAATGCAATAATATACAAGGTAAGTTTAATGTTAATGTTGCTGTACCAGCAAGAAATGCCATATTCATGGGGATTATGAATCAGATGCATACTTACAGTGTTATTTATGAGCATAGCTTACTGGCCTCACTGCACCAGGCCTTCTGGCACCCGCCTTGCATTAAATAATATGAATAGAAATAAAAAGTGATAACCAACAATAGAATAAATCAAATACAATAATATTTAAGGTAGATTTTTCTTAATGTTTTATCAGCAAGACAAGCCATCTTTGTGGTGATTATGCATCAGATGCATAATCAGAGTGAATAATTTATTATGCATATATATATTGGTATGCAAAAAATATATCTAAATGATGCACAACAGTCCCCACAGGACATCCCCCAGTGGCAAGTGGAAGTATATGAGTGGGCCACAGACCAGCATATACTCCCATGGTTGACTGGAGGTTCGTCTATTGTTTGGGATTTATGGCTGTTCCAACACAGTACTATCATGGGCAGTTCTGTCCTGCAGCCACATGTTGTAATTACTCAATTATTTCCTAATATTCACTGTTAATTTACTCAATCCGGTCCCAACTAAATGTCCTAGGAATATTCAGGAAATTAGATATAATTTGTTGCTTTCTAGTAATGTATTCCAATATGAAAACATCCCCAAACTCAGTGTTCCACAACCATAATTGTAAACCTGCACATTAATCCTATATGAAATTTGACTTTCGAAATTGAACCGGGAGTCAAATTAGGTACTTTAACCACCATAGTTCAAACGAGGTAAGCTCTCCAACCTGATTAATGTTTTCATCCCACTCATGGTGCCATTTGGATTTTATGCGGGTGGCTATTAGTGGTTTCAGATCAGAGTGAGGGATCAGACATGGTTCAAGATCACAGTTCAGGGCCTTCTTCGCAGCCCTATCAGCTCGTTCGTTTCCTTGTATGCCGGCATGGCAAGGCACCCAGCACAGGTGTATGTCATACCCATCCGTTGTCACTTGGTTCATTTTATAAATGACCATTGCTAGAATAGGGTGATTCGATTTCAGTCCAGCAACAGCCAGGAGGCAAGAGAACGAATCACTGAATATAATATAGTTAGTGTGGTTGGATACCTCAATACACTCCAACGCAAGAAGGAGTGCTCAGGCTTCTGCAGTGAAAATCGAGCTCTGATCGGGCAAGCATATGCCAATTTTTTCCTGTCGGTAGACTGCCGCTGCAGCTACCTGGCTTTGGTCTTTCAAACCATCAGTGTATATGGAGAGGTGGTCTGCAAACTGCCCTTGAATCTCTGCATGCAGTCCTTGGTAATCGAGTGGATGTGTCCCAGACTTCCTCAGTTCCGTGAGTTGGAGGATAACTGATGGCTTCCTCAATGACCACGGGGGATGTTCTGGGACTTTGGCATCCTCCAACACCTCCAAATCCAATCCCAAGGTCTCCAAATGAGGTTGTAATTCGGCCTGGCTTCATACATGGATTTGTCATGTTGCTCGAATAGACAATTGTGTGCAGGATTCAATGCATTAGTTGTTATCTTGACTACATATTGCATGGCCAGTTTGATTCTTCTGTTGATTCTCCCATTCACATGCATACCTTGAAATTTACACGAGATTCCAAAATGGTTAGGTCTGTGTCAAATGATAGCAACAACAATCTGTGATGCAATTTTAAGTGGTTAAACTTGTGTCAACTGACACTGACAGCGAAAGTTAACTAAAAGAATGCTTACATTACAAGAGGTGAAATAGCCCATTTGTTTTATGAACTTCAAGATTGGATGTGTGTTTGTTGTTGTTTTACGTCATAGCAACATCTAAGGTCATATCAGGGAGATTGGAAGGGTGCAGGATGATGGTGGGGATTGGGGTGCGGGGGTGGGGTGTGGAGGTTGGGTGCAGGCTGGTGGTGGGGGTAGGGATGTGGAATTTACATATTGGGGTGGGTGTGGAATGGGGCTGGATGTAGGGGTGGGGTGGTGGGGTAGTGGGATGGTGAGTCGGGATGAGGGTGAATATTCTGGTCAGTGGTCCCCTCTATGGGGCGGACCCCATCACCTTTATCCCCCAACACATGCAGTGGCCAGTCAGTTGGGGATTTGACAAGACTCGGCTGGTTGTATGTGATGAAGTCTTGCGTGATCAGTCACACACGGTGTGCCACTGGTCGGCACCTTATACAGCTGGGCCTTGGGAGATACCCTTTTTTAAATAAGCTTGTTTCTACCTGCATTTCCCGTGTTGTTTCCGTCTTGTAGCCGACCCATGAAACTCAACTTATATTAGCAGAGTTATTTTAAAAAATGAAGTAAAATAACGAAGCAGAAAAATGCATTATGAACATATAAGTTGATACAAAGATGGAGTGTGGGGACTATGTGTTATGTTAAGTTTTATATAGCGATATAGCGAATGGTAGACAGGAAGTGTGAACACTTATTTGTCTCTCATTTTTGCTTGAGTGCAAGGAAATAAGCAACACAAGGAGTAATTCGTAGCATGTGGTGAATAAGGGGTCAAATTTCCCTGAATCATCAGCCCATGCTTTTTCTAATCTATTCTTGAATGAATTAATTGACTCCGCATCAATAACATTTTGTGGGAGACTGTTCCATATATTTATGATCCTGGTTGAGAAAGTATGTCGCCTTAACTTTGAAATGGCTCTGGGTTTTACTAGTTTGAGAGTATGGCCCCGAGTGCCTTCTCTTTTATTCAAGGTGAACAATTTGTTCATATCTATTTGATCAAAACCCTTCTTAATTGTAAATACTTCACTTATGTCACTTTTTTTCCTTCTGTAGGAAAGGGTAGGAAGTTTCAATTCCCTAAGCCTTTGTTCATAGGGTAGGTCCTTTATAACTGCAACTAATTTCATTGCACGTCTCGGAACCTTGCATTCTTTCTCTGTGCCTGCATTCTTTCTCTGTGATCATTCTCCCACATATCCCTACCCTCTATGGGTATGTTACTTCTACAATTGGATAGTTGTTTCGTTACCTATAGTTACTTTCCCTGACTGCCTTGACCTTGTTGTTTTAGTTGTCATTAGTTTTCGGTTTTTCAGTTTAAAATGTACCTACTGGTGCATCATGCCTAGGACTTATATCCTCCAAGAGTTTGGTTGAATCGTCAATTTTTTGTGTTGTTACTTTACAAGTACATTTAGCTCCCTTTTGCTAAATTTGGTACAATTATGTTTCTGTTGTTACTGTAGGCCTACTTCTTTCTTCTACCTCCAGTACATTCCATACCCTTAGTTCCATGTACTCGGAATTCCTCTCATATGATCTGGTTTTAATTCGGTTTATTAATGTTTACCAATTCTTTTTTATATATTCTCAGAGAAAAACTACTTGTCGCGCACTTCAGACTCTTGAAATTCATTAGGACAAATTATTCTACATAGGCACAATTCTGGAATCATTTATATTTTGTTTACATGCAAATGTCCTTTTAGTTTCATTTCGGCTTAAAGTTTCAAACAGAAGCCAACACTGAATACAACGTGGTGTTTCAGACAGAAACCAATGCCGAATATAGATGTCTCATTTAGTGTCAGATGTCCAGACTGCACTCAACTTAATCCACGCACATGTCATTTCAGAACTCTCTCACAAGTGCTGTTCCATTATCCACTTACTTCATCAAATATGCATCCATACTCGCATCAAAGCCTCACACAACTGAGTTGCCTGCAATAAAAAGTGGCTAGCTTCACGTGTGTCGAATGACCGCGAGGTGGGAGGGGGAGAAGGATGTTCTGCTTTGCTGTTGTCATTGCTGGGGCTACAGGGTACAGTAGATAAAAGATTCACTCATATCCATGAGTAGGGGTGAATGACAATCCTCTATAAATCGAGCAAAATTTGCTTCAATAGCAAATAACCATGAATAAGCTGTAGAGGTGGTGGTTCCAGCATGCAGTGTTCACCTTATATTGGTGTAAAGTTGAGACATTTGAAGAGAATGCAAAACAAACCAAGATGGGAGACACTGAAAGCTCTCGATTCAATTTTGAAAGTCTATGAATCTTCATGGTTTCATAAATGATTTACTCTGAGAGGAGCGGGCTATGATAGATAAGTAATTGAACAGTATATGTAGCATATTAGACTGCAATATCATGTGGGTATTTCCGTAGCCCAGTCTTCCAACATTTTCTGTAATACGTCATTTAGTAGCGCTGTCACCGAGTGAGTACTGTTATAAGGCCCGGTGCCATACATGTTATTGGACGTATTTTTTCTTCTTTTTTTTGGTAAATATTTTTATTCATCTGAATACATATTTTGTCAGCGCCGGGGGACTGGTCTTCCAGCCGTCGGAGTCGTCGCATTTCATCTGTACATAGTGGACGTGGAATGTGTTGCATTGTGTGCAGCACAACCCATTCTGAACATAAAAGAAAGTGGGGGAGCAGCCTATGATGCATAGTGTACAGCATATGTACTCAACATAGTGCAAGGTATATGCATCAAGATAGAGTGTGCAGTAATGTACACTAGTGGTTAAATCATATGCTGTGTTTGTATATCAGTTAGATTTGGTTTTAATAACAGTTAGTCTTTAAATAGTGCCATGTTGTGCATGTATAGTGGTTTATATTGTGTGCATTGCTGGTTGAAGATGTAGTTATTCAGTGGTGGTAATGGGTCTAAAGTAGGGGTAGTGGGTCTCGAGTCATTGAGTTATAATAGTTGTTTGTCAAATGTGGATGGGGGGGGAGGTTGATTCAACGTAGTTGAACGTCGGATAGATTAATGTGGGTCAAAAATGGTGTAAGTACATTAAACTACAGTGAAAAATGTTAAGGCACAGCAGGTTTTGGTACGGATAAAAACATTACGGTATGGATAAATACATTACGGTACGGATAAATATGTTTTGGTACGGATGCCGTTATGTTCAACTACGTTCAACTATGTTGAACGACATTAGTCTCCACTATGTTCAACTACGTCCACTAATAGGCCTGTCACACTACGACGTAAGGAGGTAACATAAGCTGACATGCTTACTTTAGACTGACGTCGAGTTATGTCGAGTTATGTCAGGTTACGTTGAGTTATGTCAGTGTGCGTCCAGGTTTAGGACATGTCCAAAACTTTTGATGTAGCTCGATGTGATGCAGTGATGTTTGGATGATGTTACACTCACGTTACGCCAGGGAGGGATGCGTCAGCTTCTTTAGATCAACATTGTGTTACGTGATAGTGACACACAGGGTGGGTTAACGTTGGGTTAACATAACACACCGTTGGTCATGCATGTCTGTGACACGTGCCTAATGTAGCTGTAACATTCCGCAAACGTGGCCTGACATAGTCGACATCGTTGACAAACGTCTAGCATGCGCGTAATGTCGACGACGTTTTTCTAACGTTGCCAAACATTTTTTGAAAGTGGGGTGAACATTTTGCCTTTGAGTATATAAAAAGACCTGCGATGTCCGGCTGTCAGTAGAACAGGTCAGCTCTTCACAGCAGACACATGTCCCGGAGTGGGTCATGCAGGACTACCAACTGGCCATTTTCAAATATTATCATGAGACAAATGTGTTGTTACTGCACTATATTGAGGCTAGAAGTGTTAAGTTGAGTTATGTTGGATTGTGAGGGAGACTGTGTAGTGTTTATTCTTCAGCCATCTTGTACCTCCTGGTGCCCATGCCTGCCAGTGTACATCAAAGTATGGATTCATGATAGTACATAATGGAATAGGTATACAACATCCCTTTTCTTATAAATGAAAAGCAGCAATCTTCCTGTGTTACAATAATCATGTTGATGTGTACAAGTTATATACCTATGTGGATGTCAATACAATTTCTCATCATGCTGAGAATATTTAGGTTTATACATGTGCACCACTATTACCATTGCAGTTACTTCATTGAAAGATAATCTTGAATATTTCCTCCAATACGCAACTTCTGATAATAGTTTCTCTTGCAGTTGACTAATACTGTGATTAACTTTGAATGTATATAAAAGTTGTGACTGACAACATAATAAGTCTAATGCTCAGACATACTACTGACTAAGTCTAAGAACCAAAATTAACCATGACTCCGCACTGTTCAATTAGTCTTGATGTTTTTTTAGTTGTTCTTTCGAACTGTCTACGACTAAATACCTCTTTGACCGGTTGGTCACTTCGAATGACTGTGAGGTTTGCGCGTTCACTAAACCTCACACTCTTTTCAGTGGGTGGTCTTGTGGGCGAGCAAGTCACAGACTGCTCATTCCCAGAACATTGGCTTTGTGGAAGGGGTTCAGCTTCAGAACAAGGGCTCTCTAGGTCAGTTGATTCTCGGCTAAATCCAAGTTGCTTACTAGCCTCTGCACTAAGCTCTTTCAAGAAACGACGGTTACGCTGTAATACATTTCCATTAGGCGATTTGATCATGTATGATCGAGGCTCCTTACACACTGATTTTACAGTTCCAGGAACCCATGAAGATTTGCCTGGTTCCTGCATCAGTACTTTCATACCAGGGAGTAATCCTGGCAACTCAGGACCTGCATTTTGGTCATAATACTGTGATGACCTTTTTGCATTGTCACTCAACCAATTATGATGATCACTAACTGACTGTCGAATTTCATCCTTGGCAGGGAGATGTGAACGGACCTTCCTTCCATACAGCAACTCAGCTGGACTTGGGACTCTTGGTCCAAGCGGGGTACTTCTGAGGCACAGAAGCGCCATCTGGGGATCTGTCCCAGACTGCATGGCTTTCTTCAGGACCGCTTTAACAATACCAACTGTTCTCTCAATCACACCTTTACTCTGCGAGTATCGTGGGCTGCTTGTAATATGTTCAAACTCCCATACCATGGCAAATTTTCTGAACAATGCCGCATCATATTGTGGACCATTGTCAGTGTACAGTCATTTTGGTACACCATGAATGGCAAACATGTCCTTGAAAAATTTGATAACTTCAAGACTGGTCAATGAATGAAGACCACGTACAAAGGGCATTTTACTGAAATGATCAACCAGTACAATATATGTATGGCCATGCAGCTCAAACAAGTCACTGGACAGTACTTCCCATGGTTGGGAGGGAAGGTCATGTGGCTGCATAGGCTCCTTTTGGGTACTCTTTGAATTTTGTAGACATATTACACAATCAGTTACTAGTGTATCTATGGCAGATGACATGTTTGGCCAGTATAGGCATTCCTTTGCTCGTAACTGGGACTTGGTGATACCTTGGTGACTGGCATGAATGCGTTTGAGATATTCCTTGCGGAAAGACTCTGGAATAACAAGTCTATTTCCGGCATATACAAGCCCATCTTCAACAGACATATAGTCTCTCATAGACCAGTAGCTCCGAATAACTTTTGGAACTTGTCTAACCTGTTGTGGCCAACCTCGAATAATCTGCTCAGCCAATGCCGATATCTCAACATCTTGCTTACTACCTAAGCGCAACTTTTCAAGCTGGTTGATTGAGATCTGTACCATGTGTATCGCTTGTTCAAGTTCTACACTCGGTCCAGGAGAGGGTGCTATTCGTGACAAGTAGTCAGCGTAGACCATCTCCTTTCCAGGACGGTATTTCAAGTCAATATCATACGGCTGGATGCGCAACAGCATGTGCTGCAACCGAGGAGGAGCTTGGCTTAGCTGCTTCAGCTTAATGTTTTCTAGTGGCTTATGATCACTAAAAACAATCAGCGAGCGACCAAAAATATACGTATGGAACTTTTCTAGTCCATATACAACAGCTAGCAACTCTCTCTCTATGTTTGCATACCTGGTCTCAGCTGGAGTAAGTGCTTTGGAAGCGAATGCAACAGGCTTCCCATTCTGAATGAGAGCAGCACCTAATCCAAGGATGGACGCATCAACCTCTAGTTCAAATGCTAGGTTAGGATCAAAATATCGCAACTGCATGTCTTCATGAATAGCCTGTTTTAGTGACTCAAAAGCAGCATTATGTTCTACATCCCAACTCCAATCAGCATCTGATTTCAACAATAAGTGTAATACACTGGTCTTGGTCGACAAGTGTGGTATGAAGGCCCTAAATACTGTATGAGACCAAGAAAGCTTTGGAGCTCCTGCCTATTCTGGGGAGCAGGACGGTTTCGAATGTCATCACATTTCTTTACATCAGGCTTCATACCATCCTTGGACCAGATCAGACCATAGAATTCAATCATCTTCTTTTTGATTTCACACTTTTCAAAGCGAAATACTAGACCATACTCTTTGGCTACCTTCATTAATCGTAGTAGAGCTTCATCATGTTTCGACTCATCTTTACCATGTACAACGATGTCGTCAGCAATGCCATCCACACCGACACTGCTTTCTCAATGATCTCATCCATGTATTTCTGAAAGATGTCTTGAGAAACACACAAGCCAAATGGTAAACGACGGAATCTGTATTTACCAGCAGGGCTGTTGAATGTGCATAACATGCTGCTTTCATCATCTAAAACAATGCTCCAATACCCATGCTTAGCATCAAGTTTAGAAAACACAGTTGAGCCAGAGAAGTTGTGACTGATTTCTTCTAGTGTAGGTGTCTTATGATGTGTACGCCTAATTGCTTGGTTGGGATTTTTAGGATCTAAACACACCCTAAGCTCACCAGATGCTTTACGGGAAAATGCTAAGGAGCTGACCCAATCGCAAGCAGTTTCATCAGAACATTTTTCTACAACACCAAGTTTCACCATTTCTTCAATTTTGTCACAAATCTCCTGTCTCAGCTGAATGGGATATTTACGTGGAGCAGAAATAACTGGGGTAGCATCATCTTTTAACTCAATATGGTATGGTTTGGGCATTCGACCAATGCCTTCAAAACACTCAGGATAAGCTTGTCGCAGGGCACTCCTGTCAGAAATCTCGGGCTTGACCTCATGTTTATTTGGTCTACTGCTAGGGACAGTGGTGTGGGACTGCAATTTATTTTCATGAACAACACTGATATTTTTGCTCTGTGAAATGCTTATAAGTTTCAACCTTTCAGAGGCCCCACACGACAAAATGTCTGGCCCCTTAGTGTCACACACATAGAATCTGGCAGTGATCCATTTGGAGTCTTCAAATTGGATCTGCATAACCATTGTACCTAATTGTTCAATGTCTGTGCCATTTACAGCAGTAAGTTTGACAGAGCTACGCTGTAACATACACTGAGGATGTCTTTCAATCGGATACATCTGCCGTAGGCATCGCAATGGTAGGATGTTACCATTGGCACCTGTGTCTGCTTTGACCTTGAGAGTCACTTTGCACTTTACATCAGGAGGCTTTACATTTAATTTAGCAAAGATTGACTGTCGGTCCGTTGCATCAAAGTCACATACTTGGACTGTCACCTCCCCACAGTCAAGAGCGTCATCATTTGGGGGACTTCTATTAGAGTCAAAGTCATGTACAGTCCTATGATTATCCATATGTCTGCTCTTGGAACCGGATTGTCGATGCTTGGTCTTGGCACCACCAGGGTCCTTCTTCCCAGCTCTGATGCTCTGATCGCATTTCTGATGGCACACTTTACCAAAATGGTTCATCTTTTGGCAATTATTACACTTCTTGCCATATGCTGGGCATTTCCTCGGCGGATGCGATGTTCCACAGAAACGACAAGTGTTGTGGTACTCGAATGTGTTGATTGAGGCACTAGTGGTACCAGCAAAACTGTTAGTATTTTGAAGTGTTGCCTGGTAACAGTCAGCACATTTAATTGCATCCTCTAGTTTCAGTGTGTTTCCCTTCTCAATCAACTTCTTCCGTGCTTCAGGCCAGAAAATACCTTTGATCAACTGAAACGTTATCTGCTCAGTTTTCATCTCCTCATTTGAGAAAGTGCACATATTCGCCTTAGCTTTGAGACGGCAAATATAATCATCAACAGCTTCACCTTCTTTTTGGACCAAACTAGCCAGTTCAAGTCGCATAACCCATTTGTTAAGGGTTCCCACCAAATGTTTTTCAAACTGTTCAAATACCTTGGCTGGGTCTCTCTTTGTTTCATCACTCAGACCCCATGAATTCCAGAGTTCATGACCTTTGGTACCAGCTGACAGCAAGATGTAGTGCCATTTCTTTTCATTTTCTACAACACTGATCACAAAGTAGCTGTTAAGGAAGCTCTTCCATTCACTGAATGCATAAGTTTGATCCCTGATGTCCCAGTTCAGTTGTGGTAACGGAACTCCCAAATTAGTAGCCATGTTTGGTGTCTAGGACTTAGCACACAAGGATTAACACAACTATGCACAATGATAAGAAGTTGGTGGTAGTCAGAAAATTGGCAATATTGTCAGGACACTACACTTTCACTCCAAAGAGGGAAAACAGCATGTTTTTACACTTGCAGTGGATCGAGATCTGTGGTAGGCCTTACTTACTGAACCAATTCAAATTCTGCATGGCATTTCTTCACTTTTTATCTTCATCAGACACAGCACACATATTAATGGGCTCTGTCCTGCCCAGAATGCACTTGACAGCATCCAGATCGGACCATTTTTGAATTAGTTACAGCCAAAGTTGTCAATGCCCATTAATTCTGGCAGAGGTCAACCTTGCATCCAGAGTTCAGAGTGCACAGCAGGCAGCATGGTTCCCTATTATCACTCACACATCTCAACAATACTCTCATTCCAGAGCTCACAGTTGTCCATTGACAGATCAACACCATACCATTGTTGTTGTTGTTGACTTCCTGTTGACAGAGCTCATTGCAAGGGCAGGTTCCACCCAGCTGTCACCATGTTAAGTTGAGTTATGTTGGATTGTGAGGGAGACTGTGTAGTGTTTATTCTTCAGCCATCTTGTACCTCCTGGTGCCCATGCCTGCCAGTGTACATCAAAGTATGGATTCATGATAGTACATAATGGAATAGGTATACAACAAGAAGGAGAAGGACAAAATGTCGGGCGAAGCGATTGTGGGTGCGGCAGTGGATGGTGGCATGAGTTTGGCTTGTATGTCCAGCTTCTGGTGGAACTGCGTAATGAGGACACGGCTTCCTTCGTCAACTTCATGCGGATGCCTCCCCAAATGTTCGACGAGATGCTAGCCAGAGTGGGTCCACGGATCACCAAAAGTTACACTACTTACAGGAAGCCGCTCGACCCTGGCCTGAAGCTGGCCCTCACTCTGCATCACCTAGCATCGGACAAGTATGCTTCCATGAAGTTTGGGTGGAGGGTGCCACACAACACCCAATCTCTCATTGTGAGAGAGGTGTGCAAGGCCATCATTGCAGAGTACATCGACGAGGTGATTTACCTGCCCCACCACTCCGTAGGGATGGCGTGCCATCTCCGACAAGTTCTTCAAGAGGTGGCACTTCCCCTATACCTGCAGGGCACTTGATGCGAAGCATGTAGCCTGCCTGTGTCCCCCAAAGAGTGGATCCCTGTACTTCAACTATAAGGAAACCTGCCAGACATAGGAAGACAAATACATTGCCAGAATACTGGCTCCAGGGCAGGTAAGGAACAGCGGAATGTCCTCAAAGACTGGGTCAACTCATCAGCGGGTTCAGTGGAATGGCAGGAGAATATGATATAACTATATGAAGTGTGTGCACCGGGATATTTATGTACTGTGGTGTCATCATTTCTGAAGTGCACTGTGTGATATGTAATAAATGTGATATGTACAAATGTACTTAGTGATATGTAATACATGTGATATGTACAAATGTAATTTCTGAAATGTACTCTGTGATATGAAAAAATGTAAGATGTTCATATGTTATAGCTCAGTTAATTTTTTTTATTTTTTATATTTTTTATTGAGGCTGTATTTATACTGTCCATAGCATATAAGCCTGGGTATTCAGGCTTGTTTTCAATGCTGGCCAGCTGTAGTGTTGGTGTTGTCTTATCACACAGTAGCTGCTGATAAGTTATTTGATTGTCTGCATTTCAGTAGCAGATAGATCTGTTGGTTGGTCTGGTTAGTACTATAGTAATCTATGTTAATCTTTTTGGATTTTCTTGGCATATATGTGCTATATTTGTTCTACTCTTATTTCTAGACTAGCCTACTCCTATTTACATATCATAGGCTTGTACGTAGCTGTGAGGTGTGTTATCTGGGTGCTTTTGGTATGGTTACCTTCCATTGGGCGTCTCGCTGGTGGGCCGTGACATATCACCTGCCCCTTTGCGGTTCAGCTTAGTTGGGGGTTCCTAGCCTTATTTTGCACAGATATTTTTTGTATGTTTTTAGGTCAGGAATTTGTCGTTCCTTTACTGTTTGGGCATTCCACACCTTGGCAGCCATTTCTAGCGTGCTTCTCTCGTGAGCCTTTATTTGGCTTCTGGTCTGCTTTAGTAGTGGCGCATTATTTGCTCTAGTTGCCCTTTGTGGTTTTGTTAGGAGTTTATTGTCTTGACTATAGCTGTATGCTAATGTTTTCAGATGAATTATTCTCCTATTTTCTAGCAATTTTACTTTGGTTCTTGTGTGTATGTCATAGGTGGGGTGCAGCTTGTCTACTCTGAGGCAGATTTTCAGGGCTCTGTTCTGTAGTGTTTGCAGTTTTTTTAGAAGTTCTTTCTTTGCACCCATGTAGTTTACATCTCCATAGTCAAAATAGGGTAGCACCATGCCCTTGAAGATTTGTATTGACATTTCTTGTGTCATGTAGTCTCTTGGACAATTTTGTTTATACATAGGTTGTAGTTTAGTTGGCTGTCCAACTCAAGGCCTAGGTATTTGTAATGGTCTACATTTTCTAGTGTTTGGCTTCCTAGCTTACAGTGTAGTTTTCTTTCTGGCATTTGTTTGTGCGCGAAGAGAACTGTTTTTGACTTGCTTGTGTTGATGGTTATTTTGTTGGACTCACACCACTCATCCAGTTTTAGTAGGAGCTTGTTTAGTTTAGTTATTACCTCCTCTTCTGTGGTGCCGTTTGCATATATGACTGTGTCATCTGCATATAGTTGGAGGCATTCGGTTTGCAACCATTTTTCACAGAGTCGCCTGGAAGGGCGACAGGACCAGGTTGTTTTAACAAGATGCCATATTGGCCACTCGTGGCTAACACACGTTTTTCTGCTCAAGGGGGAGCCTGCCCCTGAATGTATTGGATGTCAGTCCCCACTGACATTAAAACATATTTTGTTAGACTGTGTGGATTTCATGGCCCTGCGCCAACAGTTTTACACTGCAAACAACATGCATGACCTTTTTACTAAAGTAAAACAGGAAGACATTTTAGCCTTTTTGAGGGCAGCTTGTTTGTACCAGTAGCCCTTTGTGGTTTTGTTAGGAGTTTTACTTTGGTTCTTTTGTGTAGGTCATAGGTGGGGTGCAGCTTGTCTACTGTGAGGCCTAGGTATTTGTAATGGTCTACATTTTCTAGTGTTTGGTTTCCTAGCTTACAGTGTAGTTTTCTTTCTGGCATTTGTTTATGTGAGAAGAGAACTGTTTTTGACTTGCTTGTGTTGATGGTTATTTTGTTGGACTCACACCACTCATCCAGTTTTAGTAGGAGCTTGTTTAGTTTAGTTATTACCTCCTCTTCTGTGGTGCCATTTGCATATATGACTCTGTCATCTGCATATAGTTGGAGGCATTCGGTTTGCAACCATTTTTCAAGATCGTTTATGTAGATTATAAAGAGTAGTGGCCCCAACACTGACCCTTGGGGTACATCACATGTGACAGGTTGGTTGTCTGATAGTGTATTGTTTTTTATAGTTTTCTGTTGCCTGTTGTTCAGGTAGCATTGTATCCAGTCCATAGTGTTGGATTTTATGCTCATGGATTCTAGTTTTTCCAGTATTATGTTATGGTCTACTGTATCGAATGCTTTGCTGAAGTCAATGAAGGCTGCTCCAACTAATTGTTTTTGGTTCATTGATGCCAATATGTCATTTGTTAGGTTAGCTATTGTTTTAGATGTGGAGTGCAATTTCCTGAAACCCCCTTCTCTTTCCTTTAGTATATCATTTTTTTCCAGGTGTTCATTTATGTGTCTATGTAACACTTTTTCGATGAGCTTGCCTGGGGTTTGAAGACTCGATATTGGCCTGTAGTTTCCCATGTCTTGTCTGTCTCCACTTTTGTGAATAGGGGTAATGGTTGCCATTTTCCAGGCTGAGATAAAAAACGCCTCCGTTCAAAGGAGATGTTGAATAGGTCTACTATTGTGGCCGGGATGGCTTGGAATGCCTCTTTAAGTATTTTGGTTGGTATTTCATCTATTCCACTTGGTTTATTTGTCTCTATTTCATTTATTAGTTTTGTTACTTCTATTATATCTGTTTTGCAGGTGGGGATTTCATTCTGCACAGTTCCTGATCTATTTTCCCTCCTTTTTTTGAATTTTTCTGACAGCTTTTGTCCTTTTGTGGCAACATGTGTGTTCAGTTTGTTTGCTGCATCACTGTCTGTGAGCATTGTCCCTTCGTTATCTTGGAAGTTTGTGTGCTCTTCTTCATTATTTTTGGGGAATAATAGGTTTACATTTTTCCAGAATCTGTTTGTATTGCTTCCCCAGTCTTTGTCCTGCGTTATTATGTATTTCTTTTTTGCTGTTCTCACAGCTTTGAGAGAGTTGTTTCTGGCGACATGGTAGGCCAGTTTGTCTTCTATAGTTTCTGTGAGCTTTGCTTTATTACCCAGTTTACTTATGGCTATGATGAGCGTTAGCAGGTCATTGTCTACCCATGGGGTCCTGGTTTTTTTGTATTTTTATTTTCTTAATGGGGCACATCTCATCAGCTGATTTTCTTATTTCTGTGATGATGTTGCCCCAATAGATATTAACATCATCTCTCTTTTGTGTGATGTTGTTTAAGGTCCTGTCACACTACGGCGTTTCTCACCGGCGCGCCGGCAACGCGCAAAATATTTGCAACCCATCGACACACGTCCAACTCTTCGGCGCTTTGGGAGAAAGTTTGACGTGGCGCAGCGTGTTAGTAGCGTGCTATGAGCGCACGGCCAACCGGGTTCGATGCGCGGCGGAACAAAGTGTCAACGTCCCGCTTGGCAGGTTCCTAGCGTGCCATCAGCGTGTTATCGGCGCGTTGTCGGCGCGCTGACGGCGTGGTGGTAGTGCATCATTAAAGGTTCACAGAATGCCGAGTAACGTTAGGCGCGCGGCAGACGCACCAGCAACATGTCAAGACACGCCAGGAACACGTCAATACACCCCAGCAACACGTCAATACGCGCCAGCAACACATCCAATGCAGTTTGGCGAAACACGCTGGTAACGTGGCTCCACGTCCTGCCAACGCGCCGGTAATGCGCGATCCAACACGTTGGCGCGCGTCGGCGCACATCGAAAGTTTTGTGCAAGCACAAAACGATCGGCGCGACCTGACGCGCGCTGACATGTCCATTCACACGTTGCTATCCCTCAACGTGTACCAATGCGCCGGTAACGCGCCGGTAACGTACCGGACGTGTACCGACATTTCGACCAAAATGGGAACACGTCGACGCGCGTTGGTAGGAAACGTCGTAGTGTGACAGGGCCTTTATGTTTTGGTGCAGATGATTTTGTTAATGCATCTTCTGAGTAGTTTCTTAGGGACCTGCCCATCTTATATTCATAGTGATTTGTGCTTTTTAGTTTTTTCCTTGTTACATATATTAATTAGCTCATGATCACTTATACCCCAGCTCCTGGTGCCCCATTTAGTGGCGTGGTTTTAGTTGGTTAGTATTAGCTCAATTGTTGTGCTATTTTTACTTAGCCTTGTTTTTTCAGTGATAAGCTGTTGTAGGCTTAAGATTTTGATTGTGGTTTGCAGCATTAGTTTGTTTTTATCATTGCTGTTGTAATTTAAATTAAAGTCTCCTAGTATGAAGATTTCTGCCTTTGTCAGTTTTGTTATGGTTCTCCTGTTGTCTTTTCATGGACGACTTTGTTTTATAGTACAGCGGATTATGGCAGCATAGTATACTGCTCCGGAAGGAAATTGTATATTGCTAGACACGGTCCACCACCAAGGACTGCACCTGGCCCTTGGAGCCTTCCACACCTCACCGGTTCCTAGCCTCTACATCGAAGCCAACAAACCATCACTTAACAACAGGAGAATCAAACTGGCCATGCAATATGTAGTCAAGATAAAACCTAATGCATTGAATCCTGCACACAATTGTCTATTCGAGCAACATGACGCATCCAGGTATGAAACCTCATTTGGAGGCCTCGGGCATGGATTTGGATGTGTGGAGGATGTCAAAGTCCCAGAACATCCCCCGTGGTCATTGAGGAAGCCGTCGGTTATCCTCCGACTCACGGAACTGTGGAAGTCTGGGACACATCCACTCGAATACCAAGGACTGCTTGCAGAGATTCAAGGCCAGTTTGCAGACCACCTCTCCATATACATGCCCTGTGGGGAACCGGGGTAGAATAGTTCCCTTGCACCCCCTTGTAGATCGTAAAAGGCGACAAATGGGGCGACTCGTTTGCCGTGAGTCGCAGCTCGTGTCGGTGAAGGAAGGGATCCTGGTACATGAGGTCTTCAGGGAGCTGCGGCTTCCTGTCGACCAATACTGCACTTTGGCCCCGACTTCACCTAGACGAGGGGTTGGACTGGCCTGGTCCAATCAATCGGCTGGTCACGCCAAGCCCTAGGAGTAGTACTATGAAAAATGTAATTATGTACAAAATCATAATTATACATATATA
>CM059198.1:6990034-7011884 GCA_030323885.1 Branchipolynoe longqiensis | reverse complement strand
TTCTTATGTATTTCTAGGGATTTTATATGGGCCCTACCATATAGAATAGCAGGAGCATACGCTATCATTATACCGATTAGGACGGCGACCTGCCTTATCTTTGGCCTAGTTAGCTCGACCAAGCGGGTCGCTGTATCTAGAAACTTCTGGAGTTTCTGTTTCGTAAGCGAGACCGTCATTGTTTTTGTATTAACAATAAACCCCAAACATTTAAGTTTGGTTGTCGGTTTAAACACCGACTTGTCTTTATGAATATAAAAACCCAGTGTTGTAAGCAGTTGGCAAAGATCGTTGACTGCGTTTTGACATTCTTTAAATGACTGTGCCATAATAAACGAGTCATCAATGTACGGGAACATAGTATGTCCTTTCCTAGCCATAACTGAGAAAACTGGCTTTAATAGCTTAGTAAACAGGCGAGGGGCGCAAGCCAACCCATTAGGCATACAGGTAAATTGGAACAGTTTGTTATTCCAAATAAATCTTAAGAACTTTCTGTGTTCTGTGCATATAGGAACTGTATAATAAGCGTCTCGTAGATCGACACTGGCCATCCAGGCCTCTGGTGTAACCAAATCCCTGGCAGTTTCTAATGAGAACATTTTAAAATGTTGATATTCAATTATTTCGTTTAATTTAGTTAAATCTAGGATTATTCTGATCTCTCCATTTGGTTTAGGCTGGGAAAATATATTACAAATAAATTCACCTGGTGTGTGAAAAACCTGCTCTATAATACCATTTGTTTCGAAAAGAGACACCTGGTTTTCTAACGCTTCCTTTTCTATTTCATTAAATTTATAAGGGAAAGGAATACATGTTTGTTTTGGAATTTCTGTAAACGGAATCTGTACTCCACTAACTATGTCCAAAATGTCCCTATCATTTGTTATTTTACACCATTCAGGAAATTGTGTAGCAATGTTCCCTGCATTAAAATTCCTTACATCTGTTTGTGTTTCCTCCGTTACCATGTCTGCTGCCACTGGCGCCGGAGTCTGCGTGGCAGTTTCTATTTGTTCCTTGGGCGTGGGAATGGTTGTTTGGGTGTGTACTCCCTTCTGAACGGGCGGTTCCCGTCGTTCCAGTCGAATGACTGTCGGTCTCCTCTTCCCCTTCCCCTTGGTTGGAAGCCGTAGGAGGGGCCGGACCTTCCCGCTCTTGCTCCCCAGCGGTTCCGAAAATCCGTCCGGGGCCTGCGAAACCTGGACGTATCCGGTTTGCCTCTCATCTCCATGTTCTTGCCACTTTTCACCTCTGCCTCTACCTCTTTAAAGAGCTAAGGGAGCTGGCCACCGAACATTTTCATCTTGTCGAGTGGCTTCCCTTTCACTGGCTTGGGCGCTAGGAACATGTACTCTTTACCGTCGTTGTCCGTGATCTTCTTTGATCTCGCTCCCTCTTTCCCAGCGTCTGTCGTCACTGCCTTAAAGACATTTTCGCATCGTCTGTAGCTTAAGAAGTTGCTAGCTGCAGTAAGCAACGCGATGTCCTTATCCATAGAGCGAGCTAGCGAGGAGAATTTATTCTCTGTTTGCATCCTATTAGCGATGGGTGCCCCTGACATCTGGCTTATCCAGGCGTCCAGGTCAACCGGATAAGTGGCCCCGTCATCACTCTCCCAGTCAGACGGTATGTCTGCACCGGGCTGTGGGGACGGCGGTGCCATCAACCCGGGCGACGAGTCGTAGCCCGTGGGCGCATGCCCCTCCGCTGCTGCCGGTGGGGGCTTGTTTCGCTTCGTAGCCATCGGTAGTCTGTAACCAAATAATTTGTTACTATAAACCGGAATCAACTCAAGGTGAACACAATAGTGATGCCAGGTTTAACCCGGGTTGAGGATCTATATGGTATTGAGTAACGTATTTACACAGTTCTCAGTACAGGCGTGGTAAGCTAAGTGTATTGTCGTAGGTGTCTGGGATCGAAACCAACCATACGAGGGGTAGGCCTTTGGACCTCCCACACTCTCTGTTCTGTACACTTCTCCCTCCCGCGGCTTCTGCGCCAGCAAGTTGGAGAAAATGCTATGAAACTCGGAGGTACTCCTAAAAAAATGTTGGGGAGTCTATAAAAGAAACCCAGGATAATCCCCAACAACACCCTCTATTAGGGTCCGAGGGAATCTCCACAGGAGATGTGACAATGCCAACATCTCTACCCGTGTGTAAACGGGTGTCGATAGAACAAAGGTTTCGGTTCGTAACACAAGCAATGCATTGTTCTATCTGTGGATATAAAAACACCAATCTTTTCCTAAACGGACCTCAGAAAGTTCAGAACTTTCATAAATAGATGCTATAATGCATCATAAACAAGCTAAACCAAAGTTTTGATTGATACTTACAGTTATTTAGCTTGTTGTAGACAAATTTTGCCGGAACAACTCAACGAACGTCCTCCCGTCGTGAGTTGTTTATGCTAATTGCTGGACCCGGATGTGCTTCCTTCTCCCTAGCCTGCGGCTAGCCTGAGGCTTTATACCGAGGTAATATATAGTATAGTTATACGAGTCTTACCTTGGTACAGATGATGGATAACTGTTGTTTTACCGAGGTATAAGCCTCGGATAGATGTGGGCTAGGGAGAGGTAAGCACGTCCGGTACCAGCAATCTTAACCTACTTATTGAGGATAAAAATGACTTTCAAACAATGGATACTATTACTTTACCGAAAAGGTACACCAACGGAATAGATGTGGCAGGGTGTGGCGGGAGGGCCCTAGCCCACATCTATCCGAGGCTTATACCTCGGTAAAACAACAGTTATCCATCATCTGTACCAAGGTAAGACTCGTATAACTATACTATTTTACCTCGGTAAACAGCCTCAGGCTAGCCTCAGGCTAGGGAGACCTTTACATAATTCATTTTTATCCTTAATATCATTCTTTCTTATTATTATAACATTCTAAATTTTTGTTCTCACCTATTCTTGTTAGTTGGCGAGAAGACGCTTTGCAACGCCGGTAGGCTTTTCTAGTCGTTTATTATAATGTTTTGCAAACGACTTAGCCGTCTTCCAGCCTGCATGCGCTAGTATTCTTTTCACAGAAATACCAAGCACCCGTGCCTTGGAGACCATGGCTCCTCTAGTTGAGTGGGAAGAGTATTTACTCGTATCCACTCCAGCCAATTTCAACACCGTAATTGTCCATCTGGCAAGTGTGTCTCGTGAAATCGCCTTATGTGGCTTTATAAAGCTCACTAATAGTTGTTGTGATGCACGTAAATCCTTTGTCTTGTATATATAAGCCCGTATGGCCGACACAACACATAATTTCCGATCATTCGGAAAACAGTCTAAGTGAACCGTTGATAAAGGGTCACCTAACGTGTTCGATTTAAGCAATTTTTCTAAATCAAACGTAGCTTGTTGCTTGTCTATTTCTAATCCAGTTAAGGATAAAGCAACAATCGTCTGTCCTCTGTGTCCGGTTACTAACAATAACAGGACCGCGACCTTAAAACCTAACTGTTTTATATCTAACCACGAGTTGTGAGGCCAAGCCTGAAACAACTTAAATACTATAGAAACATCCCAAAACCGACTATACTTTGGTTTTGGAGGATTCCTTTGATAAATTGAACGAAGTAAATAACAAATAACATAATGTTTTCCAACTGTTTCGCCATCAATTCTAGGTAATATAATTGATAACGCACACCTCGCCGCATTAATCGATCCAAAGGAAAGTCCTTCATCCTCTAGAGAACGAAGAAACCGAGCTACTTGTGAAATCTTTGGATTTGTTGGCTTAACTTTCATTAACAAACAATGTACACCCCATTTCTTTAAATAGGTTGTATACATTTTGACAGTTCCTGGCCTCCAGGCATCCGATACTATCCTATCCTCAGTAATTCTGTCCAATCCAAATTGCTGTAGCTGCTTCCTTAGAAAAGGAATGCCAATAGGGGCGTCGTTGACACGTCGCCGTGAACCACTAGCGGTCCGTGGTGCGTCAGATTCCCGAGTTTTCTTGGGAATCGTATACGATCTTTTGCCAGTTGTGAAACTGCTGGCAGCCAAGGTTGCGTGTCCCAATCGGGCACCACCAGTATCGCATGTGTCCCTTCCAAGCCGATTTTTCTCACTACTCGGCTGATAATGCTAAATGGTGGGAAAATATAAAAATAATTATTTTCCCAGGTAATAGCAAACGCATCTACTTTCCAAGCATCCGGTTCAGGATGCCAAGAAACATAACAGGGTAACTTGTTATTATTTCGTGATGCAAATAAGTCAACTTCAGGTGTACCCCATTTTTCACAAACGAAGTTAAACAAAGGTGTAGAGAGAGACCACTCTAAATGGTCATGGAAATTTCTACTTTTATAATCTGCAAGTGTATTTTGTGACCCTGGAATATGCGCTACAGTCAGCCAGACTTGTTGAGCCTGTGCCCAGTTCCAAATCAGTTTAGATAACTGATTGCAAGACTTTGATTTGGTTCCACCCATGTTACGAATATATGCCATGGCAGTAGTATTATCAGTTAGTATTCTAACCTGTGATTTATTTATCTTTACTAAACTACGTAAGCCCAGATAAATAGCACGCAATTCTAGTGCATTAATATAGTCTGATTTTTCATCATCAAGCCATCTACCTCCTGTTGTGACCCCATCTCGATGAGCTCCCCAACCTTCTAACGAAGCATCAGTAGTAATTACTGTATTAGGTTCCGCCATGCGGATTGGATTTGGTGAACTTGCTATATGTTGCATCCACCATCCAATATCCTGTAACCCTTCTTGCGAAATAAACATCTTTCGCTCAAAATTGCCTTTAGTTCGTGTTAACGCTAAATTTTTATCTATTTCTAGCGACTTAATATGGGCCTTCCCATATAACACAGCAGGTGCATATGAGGTCATTATGCCAATAAGAACAGCAACCTGTCTAATTTTTGGCTTTGATAACTTAATAAGCTGAGTCGCTGTAGTCATAAACTTAATTAGTTTTTGTTCTGTTATCGACACTGTAAGGGACTGTGTATCCAGAATAAACCCTAAACATTTGAGTTGTTTTGTTGGTTTAAACACTGACTTTTGTTGATGTACATAAAACCCCAATTTAGTGAGTAATGCACATAAATCCAAAACTGCATTCACACAACCAATTTGTGTTGATGCTATAATAAAAGAATCATCTATGTATGGAAACATTATGTGACCCTTCCTCGCCATTACCGAGAAAACAGGTTTAAGCAATTTAGTAAATAAACGAGGCGCACAAGCTAAGCCATTCGGCATGCAGGTAAACTCATAGAGTTGGTTATCCCAAATAAATCGAAGAAATTTTCGGTATTGTTCCATTATGGGAAGCGTATAATATGCATCCTGTAAATCAACACTAGCCATCCACGCATCTGGTGTAATCAGATCTCGTGCCGTATCTAGAGAGAACATTTTAAAATGTCGATATTCCACCCTTTTATTAAGGATTGTTAAATCCAGGATCATTCGAACATCACCATTAGGCTTCGGTCTCGAGAAAATGTTTGAAATAAACTGTCCTGAACAGTGTGTCACTTTTTGTATAATTCCTTTCTCAAAGAATTTATGTACCTGTTTAGTTAGTGCCTCTCGTTCAACTGGTTGAATGTTATATGGAAAAGGTATTATACTTTGTACAGGAATTTGTGTGAAGGGAATGTGAACACCCCTAACTATTTTTAAAATTTCTTGGTCACTAGTAATTTTGTGCCACTCAGAAATATGATTACTAATATTACCGGCCACAAAGTTGCTTACAGTTTGTGTGTTTTTAGAGGCTGCAGGGACTTGTAAAGTTTGTGTTTGGACCTCTACTTGGACCCGCCCCTGGGGAAAGGTCTCGACGAGTTGACCCCTCGGCCTATTGGCCGTGCGGTGTTGTCGGTCCAGCCTGGGCGAGCGCCCCGGCCCCGAAACCCTTGACCGAAGTTTGAACTCGGTCTGGTTCCTCTGGTGAACCGTCGTGGACGAAAATCCCCTCGTGACTTTTTGAAACGAGGAACTTCCTGTTTCTTCTTGCCATCCATGTTTTTGCCACTCTTGGCTGCAGTCTCTACCTCTTTATAGAGGTATTGTAGTTGACCGCCAAACATCTTGGTGTTATCTAAGGGTTTCCCTTTAATCGGCTCTGGAGCAAGATAAAGCGTAAACTCCTTCCCCTCATTATCGGTAACCTTCTTAGAGCGAGCCACTTCCTTGCCAGCATCTGTGCAAACTGACTTGAAGACATTTTCATATCTTCGATACGACAGGTAATTACCTGCCGCCGCTAACACTGCAATGCCTTTGTCCATTGTCTTAGCCAAAGACGAGAACTTATTTTCACTCTGCATCCTATTAGCCACAGGAACAATAGCTGTTAGGGTAGCCAACACTGCCTTATGCACTGTGTGCAACACATCCTCAAACTTCTTACGGTCATCCGTCATATTGACATCCCGATCCATTTCTTTAATGATGGAGTTGGGAACACCCTTTATGCCTGTTAACTCATCTCCTAACTTGGAGATAACCTCCGCCGGTTTAAACGTGCGGAAATGACCATTCACGGTCTCGCGCATAAGCGTAGTGGTTTTAACCCGCTTAGCCTTTGGCTTCTCCACCTTCTTAGCCACTTTAGTGCCAATGTCCGCATAGACACCTTCATATATGGTGTCTGAGTCTGATTCCGTAGAAGTAGACTCAGTGGACGAATCAGAAGAAGAATATTTCCTCTTCCTCTTCTTCTTTTTGGACTTAGTCTTCCGCTTTTTGCGAAAACCAGTCTCTGCCCGCTCCTTGGTGAATTCATCACCCGAAGAAATCACCTGTTTCTTCTTCTTCCTCCGTTTAGGAGAAGGAGGAGGAGGAGCCTTAAGCTCCACCGCTGAGTCTGTGTCCAAGAAATCCTCATACGAATCCTCTTGGACACTCGGCCTACGCCGCTTCCGAGACACGGGCGATTTGGAAGTCAAGATGTGGCTTTCCAACCGTGCAAAGCGAGCCTCCCAATCTGGAGGCGCAGGCACATCAGGCACTGCGTCCTCGTCCGGGTCGGAGAGGATATGCGCCCGGGGCTGTGTCGACGGCCCTGCCGACAACACAGGTGAGGAGTCGTACTCCTCGTCCACTCCACTCGGAACACGCCCCTCGGCTGCTGCTGCACCGCGCTTACTCCGCTTCGTGGCCATCAGGAACTGTAAACAAAGATTTTTGGTCAGTCCTGGTATATATATTTGTCACAATTTGGTTGTTTCAAACTCAATTGGACATCTGGTGGTGTTAGAGAACGTGTTTATACCGTTATAACACAGGCGTAATAAGCTAAATTTGTGCGTGGATTGTGGGTCAAACCCAAATCTTTACGCGGGGTCGGGACCAGTGTATCGGCCCGCCCATCCCTCTGTTCCGCACACTTCTCCCACCTGTGACTACTACGTCAACAAGTTGGAGAAAATGCTACGAAACTCGGAGAAACGCCTGAAAAAGTTTTGTCTAGGGGAGTCTATAAAAGAAACCCAGGAGCATCTCCAACATTACTCTCTATTAGAGTACGAGAGAATTTCCACATGAGATAGGGCGAAACCCACATCTCTACCCATAGTCACACGGTGACCCGGGTGTTGACATAACCGCTAATGACCGGTTTGGTTCCTTCGCGAAACCCACTCGAGTGTTCTATCCTTGGTTGTTTATAACCAAATAACTCGTCCAAATTGGACCAACGAAAGTCTAAACTTTCCATATTGATGCTCTAATGCATCATAATTAAGCTAACCACAGTTTTTATTATACTTACTGCGTATTTGCTTGTATGTAGACTAATTTTGCCGGAGCAACCCAACGACACGTTATCCAGTCGTGAGTTGTATATGCTAATTGCTGGTACCGGACGTGCTTACCTCTCCCTAGCCTGAGGCTGTTTACCGAGGTAAAATATATATATATAGATATACATATATAAGTGTGGAAAAAGACGGATTTTCTGTAATGTTTCAGAGTGTTAACTAGCGGTATTTTACTCGCTAGAATCTTTATAGGAAATAGAACCCTAACTTCTGTGTGTGGAGGCCGGAAAGCACAAATGTATGATATTACTCAAGCGATGATCCGCTTACTATATCTGCTTACTATATCTGCTCCAAGAAATGGTAACTCAACAGAAATTAAGTGTGGTAAAGTCTAGTAGGGAGGGGTGGCTGGCTCCTCCTGCTGTGCTGTCTCCAGGTCATCTGCCTGCCAACCCCTGCCCAGCTCTTTTATTCAGATGGAACACATTCAAAATACAGGTACAGAGTTGCTGGAGTCTCCTAAGTCAGAGAGAGTAACATGGCATTTCATTGGCTGAACTCCTCCAGTCAGTGGTGGGGGGAGCCAGGGGGTGGGGGGGGCCAACCCACCCACCCCAAGTCAGATACATATTTTTCCATCAAGTTCACCAATCACGCTTATATGGGAGTATCAACCCTATTTATCTTTACATAACACCAGTGGTCACCAGTCCCTTATATTGGGACAACTCTAAAATAGTAGGAGTTTCTATATGCCTTACTTAGAGAATTACATATTGCATCAGCTTTAGTTCAGCAAACTGCCACCAGGTGGGACAGGGAGGGCTCACCACACACACACACTCACACACACACACTCCACCTCCAGCCTCACACCTGGATTTGGCAGGTCCTGCAAACACTCACACTCACACACTCACACACACACACACACACACAACCCCCATGCATTGTCACATGTGCCCTCAGATACTGGCATCTGTAAATCATACCATAACAGGCACACAGAACTCAGTTTCTTGACTTAATTATTGTACCCATTCTGTGGCATTCTTCACAGACTATTTGTCTGAGTGAAGAAACCACAGTCTGCAGCAACTGTATATGCTGCCCTTAGTTTCAGCATTTACCTCCATTTATACAATGTATAATGCCAACAGACTTCAATTCAGTAATACATGTAAATATACCAATAAAGTAATAATTTTCCAGAGTTCTTATCTCCAGTGGTTATATTTGGTGTAGAACCTTAGAACAATCTGATATTAATTATCACTTCACTTAATATACATAATCTACCATGTTTTCACAACTTGGTTTGAATATTATGTATATGTATTTACCAACATGATAGAATGAATTAGGTATTATTAGAGCAGTTGTATAGGGTTAATTATATAATTGGAATATTATTATAATGACTTTATAGAAATAATATGATTAAAATAGTTTTCTTAATGCTTCACATATGAGTTTTGTGAAAAGGAGATATTTTAGAATTCATTTAAACTATTATTTATTTATGAACAAGACCTAAAAAGTCGGAATATTTTACAAGAGTATGGGCGTAATGGCATAATGAAAGGCAGAAAATGGCAATGATTCACAGAAATCGTAATGGTTGGCAGCTCTGATAGGGATGCCAACTTTCAGTCTTACTCTGGGAGACAATCATTGTCTATATGGACTTGATATTTTTCACATAATACCGACCCCCACTGGGGAGGCTAATGACTAACACGTGTATATATACACATAAACAATACCTGTACTCACAGAGGTGGAAAATGAAATCACCAAAATTCAGCAAACGGAAACTGAAACAACCGTATGGAGGCCGCCATTTGTGTACTCATGTTGAATCGCATAACGACAGCGATTGGTTAATAATATACCTGTGCTGATATATAATAAATAATTCTCCGAGCCTTTAGTAGGGGTCGGTCCTAAGCATTGCTTATTCATATTACCGACCCTCCCCCCCAAGGGGGAGGCTAATTTGTTGTTGTTTTACGTCCTAGCAACATCTAAGGTCATATCAGGACGGGTACCGACTTGTGACAGTGCGCACTCATGGCGACTTTATGTAGAATATAATTTATTATATATATATAAGTAGGCGGAGTTTCCCCCTTCTCTCTTAATTAATTATTTATTATTAATTTATTATTTATTCTTCACTGTACATTCACCCCGGGCCACTCTTTTGCCCCGGGACTGCCATTTCATTGCCGCTTGGCTCATTCCCTCTTTGATTGCACTCGCAGCACCACTTATTTTTAGCTTTATGTAGGGCTGTTATTTTGCCCGGCCAAGGGACCTTCAAGCAAAAATAAAGAAGGTTCCCCACCACTACTCATTGTTCGCTCTCTCTTTCCTTTACCGTAGCCTAAAACTTATAGTGCTGCCCCACTGCAAGACCAGGCCGCCAGCACCATGATCTGATATCCCACTCAGTCACATTATCCTGACACTGAGCCAACCAGTCCTTGACCTGTCCTAATAATGCCAAGCACCAGGCTAGGAAGTGACAAGTATCAATTTTTTAGTCCTTGGTTTGACTCGACCAGGGTTTGAACCCACGACCCCAAGATCTACCAACACGGGAGACGGATGCTCTAACTCATTCGGCCATCCCGTCTGGTGCCAAGGGGGTGGCTAAGGACTTACATGTGTATAAAATTTACATAAACAATCAATCAATCAATAGTTCCATCCTCTAGTCGAGGGTTGGATGCAATGGTTCTCCACTTGTCCCGATGTTGTGCTGTTCTGATAGACTGTGAATAATTCAAGCCTGTCCACTGTGAAATATTTGTAAACCATGATGTTCTTGGTCTCCCTCTCCCTCTGCTGCCATTCACCTTCCCTTCCAACAATGTACGGTATATTGAACTCTGACGAATGATGTGGCCAAAATAAATAAGTTTCTTTGTCTGTATAGTGGCAAACAAGCTTTTCTTATTTTTAATTTTTCTGAGAACTTCTTTGTTGGTGATCTTCTTTGTCCATGATATTTTCATCATCCTTCGATAAGTCCACATCTCAAATGCTGCTAAACGTTTGTACATTTTCTTAGAGATTGTCCATGTCTCTGCCCCATACATTAGAGTAGACCACACATAACACTGAAGAATACGCTTCCTTGTTTGTATTAATATCTTACTTGATGTTAACACTCTATACATTTTGGAGAATGTTGTTCGGGCTATTGTTATCCTTCTTTTAATTTCTTCCTCACATCTCCCATCATTTGTAATCTTTTGTCCGAGATATATGAATTCGGATACTTGTTCTATGTTTGTGCCATCTATGGTTATATTGACATTTGGTTTATCTGTCTTTTTACTTATAACCATTGTTTTGGTCTTCCTGGCATTCATCTTCATGTTGAATAGTATTCCAGCTTTATTGATTCTATTCACTATATCTTGTAGGTTTTTCTCACTGTCTGCTAGTATTACACTGTCATCGGCATATCTAAGATTGTTGACGTTCATGCCACCTATTGTCACTCCCTTGCAATCTTCAATGTGTCTGAAAATCATCTCTGTGTACAGGTTAAATAGACATGGTGACAATACACACCCCTGTCGAACTCCTCGTTTAATCATAACTTCATCCGATAGGCCCTGCTCCATTTTTATAAATGCACGTTGTGTCCAGTATAAGTTCACAATTAGTTTAATGTCTTTGCCATTGACACCAATATCTTGTAAACATTTGATTAACAGTTCATGATTGACTCGGTCGAAGGCCTTCTCATAGTCAATAAAGCAGGCATAAACATCCTGGTTCACTTCACAATAACGTTCACAAATCATTCTCATATTGAAAATCCCTTCATGTGTACCTCTTCCAGATATAAACCCACTTTGTACGTTACTGATTTGTTCTTCAATTTTCTGTCTGTTTCTCAGTAAAATTATTTTCGGGATCATCTTCAACATATGACTCATACCCATACTCATAAAGGTGGAAAATGAAATCACCAAAATCCAGCATAAACAATACCCATACTCATAAAGGTGGAAAATGAAATCACCAAAATCCAGCAAACGGAAACGGAAATAGCTTCTCGAACTTTGCTACGCAGCAAACAGGGTTGATGACAGCGAGTGGTTTATAATATAGTCGAGAGCAAAAAAATATCTGCGGCCATTGAATTTGCCGAACGCACAGTGCAAAACTTCGATTTTATTCAAAATTAATAGAAATAAAGAACAATTTAGCATAAACATGGATGCACAAATGCAATATAATAGTCTATTCCGCGGAAACGACAACTCGGACCACTCGGGCCACCCCAGTTGCTAGAATTTCAAATCAAACACCACGAGTGGAGTAGGAAAATACACGCGTAATCATAAAATACTTGAAATCCTATTTTGCTGTAGTTATATCGGTTATTAAAAAAAAAAAAAGGTTTTGGGTTAGGCCTCCATTTTGTCCACCCCGAGCATATACACCTAAACACGGTTTGGCGGCCATCTTGACCTAATTCCTGTTTGCAGGTACACAAACGCACATGGCAGTATCATCAGTGTGGCAGTGAGCAATGTTCAGAGAGAAAAAGTTAAATATCTCTAAAAGTACAACACCTAGAAACAAACTGATTGGAATACACATAGAAAACATGTTTACCAAAAAGATTATATTAAATTGATATGGTTAGGGTTCTGGATTTCTATTCATTTTGAATAAAACTGACGTTTTGCACTGCTGGTACCGGCATACTCAATGCATTGTCAATGGCAGTGAGCAATTTTCAGAGAGAAAACGTTAAATATCTCTAAAAGTACACCACCTAGAAACAAACTAATTGGAATACACATAGAAAACATGTTTAACAAACGGATTATATTAAATTGATAAGGTTAGGGTTCTGGATTTCTATTAATTGTTAATAAAACTAACGGTTTGCACTGCGCGTACCGGCAAACGCAATCTCGGCAATGCATTGTCAATGGCAGTGAGCAATCTTCATACAGAAAACGTTAAATATCTCTAAAAGTACACTACCTAGAAACAAACTAATTGGAATACATATAGAAAACATGTTTAACAAAAAGATTATATTAAATTGATATGGCTAGGGTTCTCGATTTCTCTTAATTTTGAATAAAACTACTGCTTTGCACTGTGCGTTCTGGCAAACTCAAGGCTATCAGGGCTTTGTTTACCTATATCCGGAAGTGGCCTCGTTCTCGCGAAATTAGGACATGCCCATATATGGCCAAACCGTGTTATCGTGTATTCCTTTATGCCACCTGGGGTTGTAGGCTCTGCGCATGCGCCTAGAGGTGGCTCGGGTGACCCGAGTTGTTTAATCGAATACGGCCACCAAGTGGGGTTGATTCCAAGCATTGCTTATTCATATTATATTATTATAGCAATCAAAGTTAATATATCAAAATAATTTTTAGAGAACACTATATGAACAGATCAGCTCTGCCAACACACGTCTGGACTTGCCTCTGCCAAGTTGCTAACTGAAACTTGTTCCTGATTGTGCGAGCTTATTTCTCTCCCCTGAAACTTCAACTTTCTGTATTTGAAACATGAAGTAAGAACCTCTTGTCACGTAGCAGAGCCTTCTATTTCATTGATAGAAAACCAGTGCCCTGTTACTGATTAAAGGCTTTATTTGATTAACAGCATGACATTTACTAGCATTTAAAAAATATATAATTAAGTAACAAAATATAAAAATAGCATCCAGGATCAAATGTAGCGTTTTGGACATAACATAACGTGATGGCGCTAAATTCTTTTTAAAAAAATGTTTTAAACCGTATACCTACACAAATAATGATCGAGATTCTTAGGATAATATACTTTTTAATGACCTATTATTCGTGTTGTTTTCTCAGGAACTTAGAATTTTTATACACTGACTTAAACAATTGGTTATCATTTTGAATTTCATTAAACTAGCATTGAAAACGCCCCAAACAATTGATATTATAAACACATACACATACAATTGTAGGTAGACATACACATTTGGTATATAGAATACAATTTATCCCAAAACCTTCAAATAATTCTTTTTTTAAATGTCTCTACTTCTGAAATTAAGTCAATACTAAGAAGTTGCATGTCTTGCTTCACTGGTAGATTCTGAAGTAAAATTAGAAGCACACAAAACCAGCGTTCACTTGTCTGTTTGTTTAGCCATGCGTGAGAGAGATAACTCGATTAAGTTCTATATTTAGAAGTTTACCGGATCAGTTGTACAGGCGACTACAAGTTATACTGAGTATAAGTGTGTCCCCTATTCACCCCGTTGCAGGTGAATGCTATATACACGCCAGTAACAGAAAATTAGTCCGATGAATCATAGTTTTGATAAAAATGAAACACTGACCTACATTTAATTATATATATCCAACTTAGATAGTGGTGCATTTAAAGCTGCATAGTCCGATGAAAACATTGAATTTTCAAAACGAAAACAATGATCTAGATTTGATTCCACAACTTAGACACTGGTGCACTTTGTTGCCAACATCTGGCGTCACATAGAAAGGAATACTGAGGCAATTTGATAGAATGTAACTGCAGAAGTCTATGATAGTTTTGGCATGCTTGCCAACATTAATTTTGCATGTTTGCCCTTCAAATATCTCAAAGGTTAGCCATTTAAAATCAGTTATTTCAAACGTAAGTAAGGTGGATTATAACGGTAAACCTGCAATTTCTATCTCAGTAAATGACAGAAGTTCATAACCATCGGACTATGCAACCTCAACTAAAGATTTGGGACAACATATCAAGAATAATCACTGAATTTATGATATATCTGCATGGCCACCTATTTTGAGAAAGCCATTAAAGTTGCATGGTCCGATGGTTTTGAGTTTCTGACAAGCTTGCCAAAACTCTGACACCATAGGCTTCTGAAGTAACATATTCTATTAAATTGCCTCAGTGTGCCCTTCTATCTGGTGACACATGTTTAATAAGTGCACCAGTATCTAAGTTAGATATGTAGAATCTAACCTTGATAATTTTTATAGTTTTGAAAATTTCATGTTTTCATCAGACTATGCAGCTTTAAGCAGGGGCCCCAGTAACAGTATTAGGTCAATGTCCTGACCTCATTAGCATTGACTGATTCTATGTATCATGCGTAGCCTAAACAAGTTCCAGGAGGCGACCTACACATCACGTGGCCATCGCGAGATGGAGATTTGAGTCATGGCTACATTAGTTTGCGTTCTTTCAGTTCAAATTGTTCCAAAGTTAGCCTTTTTCATTAGTTACTCCAGCCTAATGAAAAGTACTGATTAGTAGGTTACAATTGTCAACCTAGTATATTTATCTAAAAAAATAAGGGGACAATTCAAAAACTATTGGGCTATGTAACTTTAAAGTTGTTTAGTCCGATGAAAGCATCAAATTTACAAAACTAAAAGATAATCTAGATTTGATTGTATACATCTAACTTAGATAATCGTGTAATTAAGCATTTGTTGCCACATAGAAGGGAATACTAAGTCAGTTTAATAGAACCCGTTACTGCTTGCTGAAGTATATGTGGTCAGAGTTTTGGCATATTTGCCTAAACTAATTTGACATGTTTACACTTCAAATATCTCAAAAGTTGGCTATTAAAATCAAAGTTGCTACAAATTAAAGTAGCATAGATTACAACAATCAATGTAATGTATTTATCTCAGAAGATGGCAGAAACTTGAAACCATCAGACTATGGAACTTTAAAGTCTCCAGCTATAGGTCGTGGTGACGGGAACCGCACTCCGACAAATGCTCTCCAAGCACAACCTTGTTTAGTTTTTATGTTTAAAGAACCAGATATGTGTGGGGAGAGTAGGGGACCCACTTCACCACCCTGGGGCCGTATGCAGGAGTCAGTGTTATCGTGGCAAAACGGTGTTTGGCGGGAATTCCGGTTTAGCGGCGAAAAATGGTATGCACGAGTCAGTGTTAGGCCTAACACCAAACGCTTAACCGGTGTTAGGTTTAGCGAGTTTATCAGGCCCAAATCTAATCAATGCTGTCATATTTAACAGAATTACATATGCAATAAGTGAAATTTTATCAATTTAACCCTAAATTTGAAGTGTTATTAAGGCTACCGCCGCATTGGCGGCGATATTAATAGTTATATTTTCGAATCGACGAACGTAAAGTAAACAAATCGCCGCCGGAGGGATTTCCCAAATCTATAAATATATTCACGTTTAGCTATAATGAAAGTGTTACGCGCTCCTGCATACCACTTGACACAGTTCCCGACGTCAGTGATAGCTAAACGGTAACAGGCTTTAACACCAAATCCCGCTAACACTGACTCCTGCATACGGGCCCAGAAGTGGGTCAGTTCTGAGGCTGGGACTAGCTGGCAGCTGTTGTTTTAAAAATGGCTGGGTGAGTGGAGAGAAGGGAGAGTAAAACTGGGGTATTTTCAATTTTCTTTAGAGTAGTTCAATCAGGAATATATTTGCGTAATGTAAAATATATGTTAGTACAATTACATTGCATAATTCAATGAGAAACAGATATAGATGAAAAACGTGTTTTTGTTGTTGAATGTAAAAAACATTCTGGAGTGTATGGGGGCTTGAACCCACACCACCAAACAACTTCAGATTACAAGTTCAACACTCTAACCACTAGGCCATGGAGAACTCACACAATTACTACTTTCAGTTCAGGCTATTTGTGTATAGGATGTCACATATACAAGGGGTGTGTGTGTGTGTGTGTGTGCCATGGAGAACACACACAATTACTACTTTCAGTTCAGGCTATTTGTGTATAGGATGTCACATATACAAGGGGGGAGTGTGTGTGTGTGTGTGTGTGTGTGTGTGTGTGTGTGTGTGTGTGTGTGTGTGTGTGTGTGGTGTTGGTTGTGTGTGTATTGGTTGTGAGTTTGTGTTGTTTGTGTGTGTTGTTTTAGTCCTAGCAACAACTACAGCGATCTATCAGGACGGGAACCCCGACTTGTTGACAGATGCATGACCTCCATTCACCTATAGTGCAAACAAAACATGGAATACCGGCCACACACCAGGATGATCTGATATCCCACTCAGTCACATTATCCTGACACTGAGCCAACCAGTCCTTGTCCTATCCTAATAATGCCGAGCACCAGACTAGGAAGCAACAAGTATCAATTTTAAAGATGACTGGGCGATATCATATGTGGTATGCGCTGTCCTGTCTACATACCTTCAACTCAAGTCAGGACTCAGGATACCCCACTGAAGTGACAACTGGAAAACGAGAGCACGCGAACGGCCCTTGGCAAAGAAACAATACAAAATTAAACAAGAAGAGCAGCCAGCACCGGCCGGCAGACTCGACAGCCAGTAAATGGGGTTGCATACATAAGTAGTTGTCTTAAATAGCTGTGGGGGATGTAGGTCGTCGTGGATGGGTACACACAAAGTGACAAACGGGTTTACACGCACATCACACGTGACACACCCCTCGCCAAACTCCTCCCGCCGTCCCCCGCCCCATCCCCGGCCACGAAGGGGCCGCGGCGCTTTAGTCAATGACTGAGCGGCCAAACCCCTGCCTCTAATTTAGTCTAAATCACCGAATTCAACACCCTGAATGTGCCTACCTGTGTGTACTTGTGCTGGATGCTGCTACAGTGCTAGGTGAGTTGGGGGCGGGCGGTTGCTGCTGGTGTATTGCATAAAGTAGTGGCGGTGGTGATGCAATGCAGCCCACGTGGACAATGTTTACATCAGGATTCACGGGCGGACACACGGCAGCCGGGGCCGTAATAATAGGTGGAACTCGGCGCGCAAATTGTGTATCTTGTAAACCCACAGGGAGATGCTGAATGGATCCTAACCGGCTAGTGCATGCAGGTAGTCGTGGTGACGAGGTGTGGGCGCGTGTTAAAGCCGAACCTGGCGCTGTCTGCAAGTAGACGACCAGTCGCACCGGCGTGTGCCCGTCATGTGGACCAAACCTCAGCACCCGACACTCGCCTCCGTACAGGGGCCATGCACAAACAACGCCACGCAATCTAGGGCGCTGGTGGGTTGGTTGTTGGAGGTTTACGTCCTAGCAACATCTAAGGTCATATCAGGACAGGTACTGGCTTGTGACAGTGCACACTCATGGTGAATTTATAGTGCTGCCCCACTGGGAGACCAGGCCACCAGCGCCATGATCTGATATCCCACTCAGTCACATTATCCTGACACTGAGCTAACCAGTCCTTGCCCTATCCTATTAATGCTCAGTGCCAGGCTAGGAAGTGACAAGTATTAATTTTTAAATCGTTGGTTTGACTCGACCAGGATTTGAATCCCACGATCTACCAAAACAGGAGATGGACGCTCAACTCACTCGGCCATTACGTTTGGTCTATAAGGCGCTGTTTTTCCTCCTTTCAATGAGTCCAAACAACTTTTTTTCAGGCTTACCAGCATGCTTGTCTTGCAGCTCCATAATAAATGTTATCAAGGTCGGTCAGGGTTGCAAGTAATCAGTTGCAAGTTTGTAATTTGCAGTTCTTAATCGGATAAAATAGACACATTATGTGTATTATTGTATTCAACACTACTGAAAAATAGGTTGCGCAGACAAAAGTTCACAAGAAAAAAGCTCACACCCTTAAAGTTGCATAGTCCGATGGTTTTGAATTTCTGTAATTTTTCTGAGATAAATATAGTAAATTGATTATTATCTACCTTACTTTAGTTTGAAGTAATATTTATTTTGAATGGCTAACTTTTGAGATATTTTAAACGTAATCACGTCAAATTAGTTTTGGCAAGCACCCCAAAACTCTGACACCATAGGCTTTAGAACTAACAGGTTCTATTAAATTGCCTCGGTATTCCCTTCTATTTGGCAACAAATGCTTAATAAATGCATCAATATCTAAGATAGATATGTAGAATCAAATCTAGATAACCGTTTTGGTTTTGAAAATTGGATGCTTCATCGGACTATGCGGCTTTACTGAAAAAAGATATAAACGGTCACAACAATTAACTTTTTAAATTATATACATATGTATATAAATATAACACAAATGATAAGCTGGACTATTTTGAAATGTATTTCTTAAGGGACTGGTCACAGATTTTTTCTTTCTTTTCGATTAAAACAAGGGACTAAAATTCACCCCAATTGTCAACTTTGAAAATGGCATAACTTTCATGTGTTCTAGAATCAAAATTTAAGGACCATTTTAATAGTAAAGCACAGTTCTGTCCAATGGAACCAGATATGGTGGCCGAATCGGTTGAGCGCAGTGTAAAAATATACGCATTTTCGGTTAAGAATTATATATTGGCAGAGCATTATTATTCTTTGACGACGGAGTGGGAACCAGGTTATGTAAACTAAAAGTAATAGAATCCCACTCCCATTGTACATTTTTTTTTTTTTAAATTTGTGACAAGTTTTTTATTCTGCCCATAACGTATAAGCTCCCGTGAGGGGGCTTGTTTTCAACGCTGGACAGCTGTGATACTGGATTGGTCTGGTCCCGCTCTCAGGAGTCTTTACCTGATCTTTCTCGGGCCAACCTTTGCGGTTTTGGGTGTTAGTAGTTTCTATATTAGTTTTTTTTAAATTTTCAAGTTTTTTTCCTAACCTGTATATGATAACTTAGCCTACTATGTACATCTACGCAGATGACATACAGGCCTGTGGGAGAGGATCCCATCCCATTGTGGTTTGTTACAGCATCCTTTCACCCATGCCCTGTCCTTAGATAGTACACCAGTGTGCCAGAACTCCCCTGGACCCTTCAGGACTGCAACTAGGTGGGATGGCTGTGTTGTATGGTTAGCCATTTTGTATTTCAGGGTGATTCGGATGCATGACCGTGGCCTGCCTGGTTCTGCTTTGGTTTGTGCCAGTACACATACCCAGATGGACTGTGCCCTATGGTGATAGTCATTTAGAATTCCTTAGTACTTAGTGGGGCTAGTTTCCGTATTTGTAATATCTACCATCTTTTCTGGCCGGTCTTTTGCTTTTGTGCCAGAACACAGCAAGCAGTGACTGCGCCCAAGATCAGGTGAGATATTGTTTCTTCAGTAGGTGGTTGTGTATTATGTTTTCTTTAAGGACCTTTTATAGTGGTCCATGCTTTCGATTGCCCGTTGTTGTGTGGGTTGATTATTCCAGGCATGTGCCGCCATGGCCAGTACACTTCCCTCATAAATTTTGGTGTTACTTATTGCTGTCAGGAGCACTGGGGCTGCCATTTGCCTGGTGTCCCTACGGGGGGTTGCTGTGTAGCCTGGTTTTGTGGTGTAATGGTGTGCCAGTATTTTGAGGTGCGTTTCCCTTCTACTTGTTAGTAGTGTTGCATTGCATTTTTTGTGTAATTCGATTGTGGGATATCTTTTGTTCACCTGAAGGCATACTTTGAGGGCTCTATTTTGTAGCACCTGTAGTTTGTTTAATAGTTTAGTATTTCCTCCCATGTATACTACATCGCCATAGTCAAAGTAGGGAAGGATCATGCCTTTATATATTTTAATTGCCATGCTTTCAGTCATGTAGTATCTCAGTTTAGCCAGTAGCCATATTTTATGGTTTACTTTTTTGATAGTATTTGTTATGCAGAGGTCATAATTTAGGTGTCTGTCTAGATCCACTCCCAGATATAGGTAGTTGTCTACTTGTTCTAGTTCGGTGTTTCCCAGAAGACACTTTATTTTCTCATTACTTGTTAGCCTGGTACCAAATAGTACTGTTTTTGACTTGCTGTTGTTTATGGTTATCCTATTTAGTTGGCACCACTCGATTAGTTTTGTTAGTGTTAGATTCAGTTTCGTTTCTATTTCTTCGGTTGTTTTGCCTGCAGCATATACCACAGTGTCATCTGCATATAGTTGGATGTTATCAATTTCTAGCCAGTTGTTTAGATCGTTAATATATATGAGGAAGAAAAGTGGCCCCAGGACTGACCCTTGGGGTACTCCGCAAGTTATCTTTTCCTCATTGGATATGGATCCATTTACTGTGGTGCATTGCTTTCTGTTTTCGAGATAGCTCGCTAGCCATTTTCCTGTTACTCGCGTTTTTCCCATTTGGGTTAGTTTGCTCCTTAGGATAGGGTGGTCCACCATGTCAAACGCTTTGCTGAAGTCTATGAACGCTGCACCCACTAGGTTCTTTTTATTGATACTGTTTGCAATATCAGCTATTAAGTTAGCAATTGTTTTTATTGTCGAGTGGTATTTTCTGAAACCGCCCTGTTTACTGTTTAATATTTTGTGTTCGTTTAGGTGGTCCATAATATGTCTATGCATTATTTTTTTCCATTAGTTTACCAGGCAGTGGGAGTATGGAGATCGGTCTATAGTTTCCCAGTACCTGTTTATCCCCTCCTTTGTGGAGCGGTGTTACTTTGGCTAGTTTCCAGCAGTCCACATAAGTACCTTCTGTGAACGATTTGTTGTATAGCTCGCATATAACATCGGGGATGCATCCGAATGCATCTTTCAATACTATACTTGAGGTATTTTCAATGCCCGAAGGCTTGTTGCAATCAATTGATTTTATGAGCTCACTTATCTCTTTTATTGTGGTTGTGCAATCTCCAATGTCTGTGTTTAATTGTGGCGCTTTCGTGGTCCAGTTTGTGAACTGTTTGGATAGTTTATTGCCTATGGTAGAAAAATGTTTGTTCATTATATTAGCAGTATCGTTGTTGCTGATTTCTATCCCCTCGTTGTTGTAAAGGGTAATCCATTCTTTATTTTTATTATTTGGTATAAGTATTTTCACATTGTTCCAGAATTTGTGTGAGTTTTTTCCCCATTGCTGGACTTGTTTGACAATGTACCATCTTTTGGCTTTTCTCACTGATTTCTGGCTACGGTTTCTTGCTTTGTGGTAGTTTTCTATGTCTAGTAGTCGCTTGCTTGCTTTGGCTAATTTGCCTGTTTTATATTTGTCCATAATTAGGTTGATTAATTCTGGGGTTACCCATGGGTCTTGGTTTTTTTTTATTTTAAGTTTTTTTATTGGGCAGGTAGTGTCCAGATGCTTTCTGACTTCCCCAATGATATTGTTCCATTGGTCATTTACACCTATCTCAGTTGGAAATGG
>CM059198.1:6968484-6989534 GCA_030323885.1 Branchipolynoe longqiensis | reverse complement strand
TGCGTAATGCTTTGGCATTGCGGTTAATCAGGATCGCGAATACAGTCCAAGGTGTGCCAGTACTAAGGACGTCTATTGTGTCGCCGACTAGCGGAATTCTTAGCGCGTCTTTTCTTAACCTGGTCGCCGATCGGGTAAACAGGACTTGATGACGTATTACACAGTACACTCGTACTGCCGATGCACCCCTTTTCGGGTAGATTTTTGCTATATAAGGCGGCGCAGCGACGGGGTTTGGTCATTACGACGGGAGGAGCCAGGAGACAATAACCAGCCTTAAATTGGGATTCACTGCAGCCGGCCTAACCGGAGGAGCCAGGAGACGTTAAGCATGGGAATCAGTGTAGTAGCCCGCCGGGACAACACTAAATTCTCCGGTGATCGACGCAGCAGGGAGCCGGCAACACACGCGCCGGTTCGTCGGCACGACGTTAAATTTCTCCGACGATCGACGGAGCAAGGAGCCGGTGACAGGCAGGCCAGCCCGCCGGGACAATACTAAATTTAAGTTAAGCATGGGAATCAGTGTAGTAGCCCGCCGGGACAACACTAAATTCTCGGCGATAGATGTAGCAGGGAGCCGGCAACACATGCGCCGGTTCGCCAGCACGCCGTTAAATTTCTCCGGCGTTCGACGAAGCAAGGAGCCGGCGATACGCGTGCCAGCCCACCGGGGCAACATTAAATTCTCCGGCGATCGACGTAGCAGGGAGCCGGCAACACACGGGCCGGTTCGCCGGTACGACGTTAAAATTCTCCGGCGATCGACGGGACAAGGAGCCGTCAACACTTAAATTGGGATTCACTGCAGCCGGCCCGACCGGAGGGGCCAGGAGACGTTAGGCATGGGAATCAGTGTAGCAGATGCCGTCGACCAAGGAAACACTAATTTCTCCGGCGATTGACAAGCTGGGAGCCGGCAACACGCTCGCCGGCACGACGTTAAAATTCTCCAGCAACCGACGAAGCAAGGAGCCGGCGATACGCTCGCCAGGAGACGTTATCAAGCCTTAAGTATGGGAATCACTCTAGCAGATGCCGTCGACCAAGGACAATTTCTCCGGCGATCGATGAAGCAAGGAGCCGGCGACACGCGCGCCAGGAGACGTTCTCAAGCCTAAGTATGGGAATCACTGTAGCAGATGCCGTCGACCAAGGAAACACTAATTTCTCCGACGATTGACAAGCCGTGGCCGGCAATACGCTCGCCGGCATGACGTTAATTTCAACGGCCATTGACGAAGCAAGGAGCCGGCAATACGCGCGCAAGCCCGCCGGGACAATACTAAATTCTCCGGCGATTGACGTTGCAGGGAGCCGGCAACACACGCGCCGGTTCGCCGGCACGACGTTAAATTTCTCCGACGATCGACGAAGCAAGGAGCCGGCGATATGCGCGCCGACAACATTAAATTCTCCGGCGATCGACGTAGCAGGGAGGCGGCAACATATGCGCCGGTTCGCCGGCACGATGTTAAAATTCTCCGGCGATCGACAAAGCAAGGAGCCGGCGACACGTGCGCCAGGAGACATTATCAAACCTTACGCATGGGAATCACTGTACCACGAGCAGGGAGCCGATAACACGGGAGCCAGGTCGCCGGTGTAATATTAAATTCTCCGGCGATGGACAAAGCAAGGAGCCGCAACACACGCGCCGGTTCACCGGCACGACGTTAGATTCTCGGACGATTGACGAAAGCAAGGACCCGCAACACGTGCACCGGTTCGCTGGCACGACGTTAGATTCTCTGACTATTCCCGCCCGGCGATATGCGCACCAGCCCGCCGGGACAACACTAAATTCTCTGGCGATCGATTTAGCAGGGAGCCTCCAACACACGCGCCGGTTCACTGGAACAACGTTACAATTCTCCGGCGATCGAGGAAGCAAGGAGCCGGCGACACACGCGCCAGGAGACGTCATCAAGCCTTAAGCGGTCGACGAAGCAAAGAGCCGGCAACACGCGCGCAGGTTCGCCAGCACGACGTTGGATTCTCCGACGATTCATGAAGCAAGGAGCAGACGTTATGCGTGCCATTCGCCGGGACAACACTTAATTCTCCGACGATTGACAAAGCAAGGAGCTGGCGACACGCGCGGTAGTCCACCGGGACAACACTACATTATCCGGCGATCGACGAAGCAACGAGCCGGCAACACGCGCACCGGTTCGCTGGCACGACGTTAAACACCCAGCATATGTCAGCCATGACGACCCTATCTCATCATGCATATAATCTGTGGCAAAAATTAATACTTGCCTTCTTTGCCACAGGTTACACCAAAAGACATCATCGTAGCCTAATCAAATTTGTCAAAAGGACTGACCTGGAATACATCGGCATTCATGTCCCTGCCATACCTGATTCAAGGTACTGTCCCATGCAAACCTGGAGCAACTACCGCAACATCGCAACACCGCACCCAGAAGGCCCTGCCTTTCTGGATGCCCATGGGACGCCCATCACACCAAGGAGGGCTACCAAGGTTCTACATATGCTCTCTCCGCCCTGGGCCATGGAGTGCCTGGAGCCATGACAACCTACAGCCTTCGCAGAGGCGGTGCACAGGCCTGAGCTCACCTTGGAGCATCCCTCCAGGAGATCAGAGACCTCGGACATTGGGATTCATACGTGCTGCACGCCTGTGTTCCCTGCAAACCTACGGTCTCGGCTCCGAGATGCTATTAATATATTTTTGGCCATAGCATCTCTAGCCTCGTTTCTTAAGCATTTGTGAGCTGACATTTGTATAACCTGACGTTTAACTTTCCTTAATTAAAAATGCCATAACTATATTTGCTGTGTTCGCGTTTTTCCTGATTGTGCGTAATGCTTTGGCATTGCGGTTAATCAGGATCGCGAATACAGTCCAAGGCGTGCCAGTACTAAGGACGTCTATTGTGTCGCCGACTAGCGGAATTCTTAGCGCGTCTTTTCTTAACCTGGTCGCCGATCGGGTAAACAGGACTTGATGACGTATTACGCAGTACACTCGTACTGCCGATGCGCCCCTTTTCGGGTAGATTTTTGCTATATAAGGCGGCGCAGCGACGGGGTTTGGTCATTACGACGGGAGGAGCCAGGAGACAATAACCAGCCTTAAATTGGCCTCCCACCCACCCTACATGTGAAAGTGGAAAGTAGGGCCATAGCATCTCTAGCCTCGTTTCTTAAGCATTTGTGAGCTGACATTTGTATAACCTGACGTTTAACTTTCCTTAATTAAAAATGCCATAACTATATTTGCTGTGTTCGCGTTTTTCCTGATTATATTTGCTGTGTTCGCGTTTTTCCTGATTATGCTCCTGCATAACCCTCCCTATGCTGCTGCTTGGCTTATGCTACTGCATAACCACTTCTGCTGCTGCTTGTTGCCCAGTGAGTTCCCAAGGAATGAACAACACCATCGTCATTTGAGCTTCAGTGTGGAACTGGCTTTCACTGGGTCTACACTCCTCTTATATACCCCCTTTCTGTTTACCACTTTGTCTTTGGACTACTGTGTTCTCAGCTCCCCTGCATGTATCCTTCGGGATGGTCATGTCCTCAGCTCCACCTCATGCATCCTTCAATGTGTGTACTCGAGATAACACCAACCGAGTCGTCCTTCCCTGTATCCTATTTACCAGTAGCTATTCCCATGTATTTCCGACTTTTTCTAATCAGCACAATCAGTACAATCAGTACCCATATACCCACAGCATCCCCTCCTGCGCATCCACCCAGCCCATACTCCGGCCAACATCCATCTCACCTGTGCCCTTGGGCCCTAGTGATTGAGTACTTCAGCCTGGTTCACGATGGGTCAACAGGCCTCCCCTCCACCACCAAGTTTCTAGCACGGAGTCTGCTAGTTACTTACTCATAACTATATACTGTGGATTTAATGTTCAAAATGAACCAAGATAAAGACACTACATGCTCATGTCTTTACAATAGGGTCTAAGATGCTCCTTAAAATGTTCACAGTATTAGATGATAAAGTGTGCCACTCATCCACCAGTATTCTCGCTGTCGGTGTTGGTAATCAGATTTATATCCCTACAAATGAAAGTATCAGACTTCTGTCATATGACAGCAACAATGATCTCAGATGTAATTTAAAAGTGGTTAAATTTGTATGAAATGACATCAAAGGTTAACTCACAAAACCTAGGTATGAGGCCATACAGTCCAGTTCTTATAAACACTCAAATATATGGGTAGGAAGCGATGAGTATGTTGGCATAGAGGTGTCGGATATAGAGATTTCCCCTTAATGCATAGACCTAACCAGGCTGAAGCTTAGACATACGACTACTAGTTCTATTTAATTGGATTGGAACTACATGGCTAAGTAAGACCTTCAGCTCTATCCGGAGTATCGGTGAATGATAAACCTGTCTAAATCTCAGCTATAACTGCCTTGGTATGAATCAACTATAAATAATATGTGGAGATCCTTGTTCTAGGGCTTAATGTTTATCTGTATTGACGTAAAGTGGAGGAACTTTGAAATTATTAAAACAAACAACCAGAAGAAACAAACACGATGGTGGCCACAGAAAGCTGTCACTTCGACTCAAAGTATAATAATCTGCATGATTTCATAAACCATTCATCCTAAATGTATCGGGATATGATAGATATTATGTATCTGAACAGTAGGCTGTATTTAACTGTTTACATTAAAAGATCATGTGCTTCTTTCCATTATCCAGCCTTCCAACACCCTTTCTATGGTGTTGTTTAGTATCCCTGTCACTTGTTGGGCCTTGTGGTAATATTTTTGTTTTTGTGGATCGCAATATATTTTTCACTATATATCCAACTTTATTGCATTGATATCCCAGATAGAACCTATTTATTCATGATTGCTGTAATGAATAAGCCCACAAACAGTGAATGTAGCTCCTTATTACCTGAAGTCATTCAAAAACAAATCTAACATTGAATGAGCTTCAAAATTACCTGGGGTTGAATTCTGCGGCATTTGTCTGCTCCTCTGTAAAATATATATGCAAAATACATTAATTAAATTAAATTAATTCTGAATAGTGCATGTGTGGTGCCTGTATGGCGCAACTAACAAGGATGACACATTTAAACTATGATCATGGCCAATGCTCATGAATGCACTGGCTTAATGGCAACATCTAATGTAGATCGGCTTTCATTCTAGTTGGTTGAGTTATCCCATATATTTTACTAGTGTTCATAAATACCGATAAATGCTATATATGAATAACCTACCGGCAGACCTTGGAGGTATTCCACAGAGGCATCATCACTGCTTCTAGCCTCATCTAATGGTTTATTCGCACTGTAAATCCAAAATGCATACATTTATTAAATCCATTCCGCACCAGCCTTTCTTTTGTCAGTCTTTCCCCAATGATCAAGCCTGACATCAGTGAATTGAATAAAGTAACTAAAACAAAACTCAGAAGATTTAAATCAAATTGGATTAGTGCTGCCCAGCAGTAAAAATAAGTGTTAACACATTTATCCGTTATAAGCAGGGTAAATAAATTCATCAGTAAAAACAAAAGAGGTGCATTCCATTTGGAATGGAGGTGTGTGTTTGTACGAGAGAATAGGTCAATGTGTGAGTGAGTCCATGTGCGACGAAGCACTCGTAGCAACTCTCCCAAGAGAGATGGACTAGATGGTAGAGTGCTCACTATCTCGGCCGGAGGCCGTGGGATCAATCTCACGGTGGATAAACCAATGAACCAAAAGCTGACCAAATGTATATTTCTTACTACATATCCCGTCCTGATGTTACCAGGACGTAAAACTCCAACAACCAACCAACATAGCATTCAGCATTGTTAGGATGTTGGTTTATTTGTTGTTGTTTTACGTCCTAGCAACATGTAAGGCCATATCAGGATGGGTACCGACTTGTGATAGTGTGCAGTCATGGCGTCTTTATAGTGCTGCCCCACTGGGAAATCAGGCCGCTAGCACATTATCCTGACACTGAGTGAACCAGTCCTTGCCCTATCCTAGTAATGCTGAGTGCCAGGCTAGGAAGCGACAAGTATCAATTTTTAAGTCATTGGTTTAACTCGACCAGGGTTTGAACCCACGATCTCATGGGTTTGGAGCCCCCGATCTCCCAAAACAGGGGACGGACACTCAACTCATTCAGCCACCCCGTCTGGTCGTTGTTAGGATATGGCAAGTATTAGGGCTGGAGCTTTTTTGTTTATTCACAATGCCAAATATCAAATGTGTGAGTGTGTCAGATAAATTGAGGATTACTGGGATACAATTATTTATTTATTTCAAATTCAGCGTATTTGGTATTTTCATTGCAGTATAAATTGTTTTTAAAACAAGGACTAGATAATCTGTGTATCAACTGTAGTGATTTGATAGCAACCATCTTTGATTATTTTGTTGTTGCATAAATTACCCAATTATTCTTAATACCACCCCACCAATAGCTGATGTTTAATTATTGTGCTCGGGGTCGTTAACCAAACAAACAACCAAATCAGAACCGTTTTCTTTCTTTGATTTTATGGTTCCATGAATTAAATGAGAAGATAGTGCATGAACCATCTTTCTAGTTTCTAATTTGTATGTATTTGTGTTTTTCTTAGATAGTGAGACTTTGAAAAAAACAGGGTCACACTAACAGGAGCTAACAGTATGTTCCAAAGTTCAAATAGCGCAACCTATTTGGGTGGAGGTGTAATACACTTCAAATAGCAACAGCTCCATACTTCAGACTAATTGGTCATGTTAGCGCGGACAGGAGTAATTCTCAGTGGTAGGAAACCACCTTTGTAGCCACCTGTCGGAACCCGAGCAAACTAACTTACGACTAGTGAATGCCTACACAGTTCAGGCTGCGCTTGTCTACGGTGGTGCCCTCTTCCATCAAATGTCTGCATTTCTAATTGCTACCACCAAAGACCCTATAATACTAAGACGGCTCACTCCCATCTCTCCAATGGTAATGTCAATTTTGCAGTGCCACCTTGTGGTGGGTTTGATCAGCCCGGCTGCTGATTGGTGTTTCTCATGTAAACACATAAAATTATATTTTACATGAGATAGGTAAATATGAATACACATCAATATGAAATTGCTATGATCAAATCGACATCATCGTCAGCATCATCATCAGCATCACCATCATCACACATCTTTCACATTCATATATACATATAATATAGCACCTGTTTAACCAAGAGAACAGCCAGCGCACCAAGTGGTGGGTTTAATCATTTTGATTACACAATACAGGCTGAGTGAGCCGTCTTAGTATTATAGGGTCTTTGCTACCACCTAACCAGCATCTCAGGCTACTAGCATCTATGGTGGCACCACCTTCCGTAAAGCTTTGAACTAACGTAGTCGTTGTGTCGCCCGCTTACGGTTCCCTGCTCGTGCTGACGTGACACAAACTGCTCCCTCGCTCACTTGCCACCTGGAAACGAGCTCGCCAAGTCAGGTTGATCACCCGTAATTTGCAGAACGAGAAGACGAAGATGCCAAAATGCAAAACCAACCTACAGCAGACGACACCACCGGTATGTGCTAGAGGCCTCCCTCGCTCAGTTATTGCCAAGCCTAAAGCATCAAAAGCTGTGTTCACACAGGCAAGTTAAGCCGCCTCAACTAGTTTGCCTTGTCTAGTTCGGCTCACATTCGCCGTGTGGACGCGACGCTAAGGGAGATGAGGGCTGATTCGCCTCAACTAGTTTGCCTAATGTAAACCGCGTAGCGATGTAGCTTATATGAACCGAACTAGCTTAAGTCGGCCCACGTTACTAGTGTGAACGGTAGCGGCTTAGATGAGCCGGTTTAAGGACGTCACACGCATGCGCAGTCGAGACTTCAGTTTGTTGACTTTCCGGGCGATCAAAAGCGCATATTATATATTTGGTCTATGATAGAGCTAGCTGTGCACAGATATTTTTTTCATCATTTATTTTTAGGTTTTCACTGCCCAGCAGAAGTTTTGACCGTTCCAAACCAATACGATTCAGTCCATACATATCTAGGTCGAACCCACACTCTCTCATGGCGATGTCGACTAACCGAAACTGGTGCTGGTCAGTATGGACTTGCTCATGTGCAGCTATCGATTTCCGCCTTAAACCGCCCCAAGTACTGCACGTGTGGACACAACACCCTTTCACGCCTAGTTCGCGTCATCTAGTTTGCCTTATCTAGTTCGGCCTAAAGTTGCCCGTGTGAACACGGCTAAACTTCAATCACACGAATGATAAAAACCACACACATGCGAACACTGATACGGACACGGACAGCCCCATCGCAAGCACCAGTGCAGAGGGCCGTAACGCTATTGAAAAAACCCTCTCCGATTGCCTCGGAACTCTTACAAAAAGCATTGACGCACTCAAGTTAGGAAAAACCCCAAGAAGCAGCAGACAGAGCCGTTGGAAAGCCGTTAAAAATGCCATAACTATATTTGCTGTGTTCGCGTTTTTCCTGATTGTGCGTAATGCTTTGGCATTGCAGTTAATCAGGATCGCGAATACAGTCCAAGGCGTGCCAGTACCAAGGACGTCTATTGTGTCGCCGACTAGCGGAATTCTTAGCGCGTCTTTTCTTAACCTGGTCGCCGATCGGGTAAACAGGACTTGATGACGTATTACACAGTACACTCGTACTGCCGATGCGCCCCTTTTCGGGTAGATTTTTGCTATATAAGGCGGCGCAGCGACGGGGTTTGGTCATTACGACGGGAGGAGCCAGGAGACAATAACCAGCCTTAAATTGGCCTCCCACCCACCCTACATGTGAAAGTGGAAAGTAGGGCCATAGCATCTCTAGCCTCGTTTCTTAAGCATTTGTGAGCTGACATTTGTATAACCTGACGTTTAACTTTCCTTAATTGCGCAACCAGTGCCATGGAGGGTGATCATGCTCTCGATCTTCACAGTGGTCGACACGTGGCCGCCGCCACACCAGGAACCGATCAAGAACCCGCACACGATCATCAGACAGGCACTGCCAAGTAAACAAATGTGACAACGTGCACCGCCGAAACTACAAAGGCACCAGCTGCAAATGATCACATGCAGTGATTCCGACCACCGTGGCTCCATTGATCACCCATTTAACCGCCTGTAAAAATATACGGATTTTCGGTAAAGAATTATATATTGGCAGAGAGCATTATTATTCTTGGACTGTTGAGTGGGGAGAAGGTTATGTAATCTAAAAGCAATGGTGCCCCCACTCACATGATGACATGATATAAACTATGTGAGATATATATGTTCATGCATGATGCCTAAAGTTAATGAAGAGATGTTCTTATATAGGAAGCAGTTCAAGGTTGATGAAATGTTCCTCTATGTATTCATAAAGAATGCAATTGGAGAAAAAGGACATTTTTGGTATATACATATATATATATCTACTTGTAACTGTATACAACTACCTGCCCCTACCGGACCCCGGGCCAAGCACAGCAGCCATACCACATTCCTGAGAGCTACACCCTGCAGGCTGGGTGGGGCAACTCCCCATATTAGGGCATTGCACTGACCAGTCTGTAGGAGGGTGTCTGATTGGCTGGCTGTGGGAGATCCGGTCACCTGACCCCCTTTGGCCTATCCTGACCACACAAGTCTCATTCTAATTAATTATTCAAGAAACTTCTCCAGACACACTGGAGAGGGATCACTCTACTCCTGGCTCTTGAGTGAGACAGACCTACTCTTGAGCAGGAACCCCAGACACTCTGTCTGATGCTATCTAAATTCAGCTATTCCAATTGAGTGTGTACACAGCCATAGGACTCCTGTCGCATGGGCTGTAGGCACTGCTTTCTCTATATAGGCTAAAGGTAATGGTATCTTGTGTGGCTAGAAGGTGAGGGGTTAGGTTGATAGGTCACTGGTAGGTGAGTAGGCGTTGGTGTCATTAAAGCACAACACCCTCACAGTCTATCTGTGTGACTTGTCTTCCTTTCTTCCTTAGTATTGGTTAGTGTTGGTTAATGAGTTGGTACTATTGGTTTAGTATGACTGCATCACAGGTGAAATGAAGGGGAAGAGCTTTGTAGTAGCATGGGGTGCTCAACGCGGCCGAGCATCCTCATGTTATTATACGCCCAAGCAGCTCAGGTGTGACCAAGTGAGGTAGGCTTTCATTGATGCCCAACACTTTTGTAATACACAGTGTATAGGAAACGGAAAGTAGGGTTGGGCGAGAGCACATGTATGAAATATTTTTCTGCCTTATTTTGTATGTGTAAGGACCCCTCTGTGTCCCGATCATGGATAGAACCAATCAGGGAGCACGAGGAACATTTAGCAAGCGTGGCGTTGGATTGGGAGTGGGAGTCATGCATCATGTGGTCGGAACGAGTATTTTCGATGATTGACGACAGCCAGCTGCCCAAAGGCTGGGGGGACCTGTATGCAATCAAGGATGTGCAGTGAGAGGCCTGCACAGTCGGGTTGCAGCTGGCCACCAAAAAACGGAGAACCACAGACTATTACAAACGAGACTTTTCGACTGAGACGGATGGCCGCCCATGCCACCAATGGAACTGGGGAGGAGATTGTGGCCACTCCGAGATGCATGATACCCTTCCAAAGCGCTACTGCCATGTGTGCGCCTGGTGCGCAAATAAATACAGAAGATCAAACCCCCATTGTGAGAATGAGTGTAATAACAGAAAATGTGCGCTCAAAAAGAAGCGCGCAGCAGACTCCCCGACGAACACCAACGGCGAGTCATCTGGTCGGTAGGGTTTTGAGTGGCTCGGCCGGCGACTCCACTGGCAGTACACACACATGATCACCATACCGCATCTCCACCCGAGCACCACCACACAGACAACTACAAAAACAGTGAAGGCCATCTTGTTTCTGCACATGTCAACACTTGTGATAACCCTGACTGTAGCCATAACGGCCTGCTGCTCTCGGCATCCCCCCTCTGCCCTACCGTACATACTCTACCCCACTCACAACTCAACTCCCACCCCGCCCCGATAGTATCAAGTAGCTTCCTTCCCGCCTCCTGGGGCGTCGCCGTGCCCGCTCTTCATCAAAACAACCCCCCCCCTGTAAAGGGGGGGGGGGGGGGGGGGGGGGGGGGGGGGGGGGGGGGGGGGGGGGGGGGGGGGGGGGGGGGGGGTGGGGGGGGGTGGGTGGGGGGTGGTTGGGGGGGGGGGTGGGGTGGGGGGGGGGGTGGTGGTGGGGGTTTTTGATGGGGTTTGGGGGGTTGTGGGGTTGTGTGGGTTGGGTAGAGTACACGAGGTGTGAGTGTATGACGTCACGACGAGTGTGTCCTAAAAAGTCAGTACGTTTACCGAACTCATCACGGTTCGACACGTCTTTACAGGGGGGGGTGTTGAAGCGGGGACAGATCTACACCGTGCGGAGAGCGAGTGAGAGCGAGAAGAACTGACTTTATTAGGAAACACTCGTCGTGACGTCATACATAAATATCATGGGGGCGTTCGTACAACTACATATATTACATCTTCCCCTTTCAATGATATATATACAAATAATTCCTTACTAACTAATATGTCTATTATATTACAACTGTTAGCTTTATGTATGTTCTACAATGATATAACTTTATTTCATGTGTACATCTCTTAACACCTTATATTACTATTACCTTAACTAACATCTCAATCCACAGGTTATACTTAAGTCCTGTGTTAATAATGGTCTTAATGCCACCTCTCCGTTGTCAACAATTGTTATCAACGGAACTGTCAACAAATGATTATATTAATCTTATTTGCGACACATGTAATAAATGATTAGATGAATATGTACATGTTAATACACAAAGAACATCGCGTCTTATGTATGACAATCGTAAACAACTGCGATAATATCAACTTTGATACTCAGTTGTACCTAAGTGTTGTTTCTTAATGTTGTATCTGTTGTGTCCGTTCTTTGTCTGACCTACATTACGTGACGTTTGTTTCTTCTCGTGTTTTTGTTGTTTTTGTCGTTGTAGGTTTGTTGTGCCATTAACTTAAACAATCTAATAAATACCTTTATCATCGCCAGAAGGACGACTATTTAATTGTACATGTACATGGGAATATATATATTTCTCCCACAAAACTCGTCAACTTAATTTAACAGTAAAACTCTACTAACATACGTACTAATGTACGGTCATTCCAAAACGTTGTGGAGGCTTAACTATCCGACCATATTTTGTTGTGTATGTTAATGGCTTGTGTGCGTTGTCAGAAGTATTTTTGTGAGATGTCTCCGACACTTTTATGTTATTATTGATATTCTCACTGGGACATTTGTAAATAAATTTCCTGTTACGCCTTATAAAATTGTTACGTTCATTCACTATTTTGTAATCCCTTCGCTTATCGTTACTCGTGCCCACAATTGTTCCTTGTTTCCATTCATTTTGATAATTCCTATAACGGATTCTGTCCCCTGTTTTCAATAAAGGGTGATCCTTACCTGCATGCATGTCGAAATATGATTTTTGTATAATCTGTTTATCCTTTAGTTGATGTAACTTAGAAGATTGTATGGCTGCCCTGAGTCCGCGTTCTAAGACTGGAATCTTAGTTCTCAATTTTCTTGACATCAATAATTGCGCTGGTGATGCACCAACGCCATCTAGTGTTGTGTTCCTATAATTTAGTAATGCTATGTGTACATCTTCATGTCCTTTAATACATTTTCTGATCATACGTTTAATAGTCTGCACATAACGTTCTACTTGCCCATTGCTCTGGGCATGCATAGGATTTGTAAATAATGACTTAAAACCATATTTTTCGGAAAATGCATGAAATTCGTTACTTGAAAATTGTGGACCATTGTCCGATACCACGAATCGGGGTATTCCATACCTAGCAAAGGTCTGTTTTAATGCAGTAATAACTGCTTGACTAGTGGTCGATAAAAGTTCCACCACTTCAGGGAACTTCGAATAATAATCCACAATTAAAATATAATTTATACCATCTACATGGAATAAATCAACGCCCACTTTATGAAACGGAATATCAATTATAGAATGACTCACCAAGGGTTCCTTTGCCTGGACATTCCTAAACTCCTGACAAATTTGGCACCTGGAGATTTTGTCTTCCAATTGGCTGCTTAAGCCCGGCCAAAATACAGTATCCCTAGCTAACTGCTTACATTTTACAATTCCCAAATGTGACTCATGCAGTTTCTCCAAAATATCTTGGTGTAGCGACTTGGGTATTATTATTTGATCTCCCTTCAACAAAACTCCTTCATACCATGTGATTTCATGTCGAAATGTAAAATACGGTTTTAAAACAGGGTCAAGCATGCTGTTCTGTTTGGGCCAACCCTGTAATGTTAAGCATTTCACTTGTTGTAGTGTTTTATCCAACTCTGTATCTGTTTTTATCTGTTGGACCATGTCCGTACCGATACTTATCGAAGCCACTGAGATGTCTTGATCGTAGAGGTCGTTTGGATTTATGTCTGATGTGTGTGCTCGTGATAGTGTATCTGCAAAATATAAGTTTGACCCTTTTAAGTATTGTACCTGTATGTTATAATTTTGCAACCTCATTCTCATTCTTTGCATTCTAGCCGATAACTGATGAATGGGTTTAAGCATAATAGATACTAGCGGCTTGTGATCTGTATGTATAATTACTTCATTACCATAAATATAATCATGGAATTTACGGCAGCCGAAACAGATAGCCAATAACTCCTTTTCTATAACAGCGTAACTGATCTGGGTCTTATCCAGTGCCTTGGATGCCATCGCCACAGGTCTATCACATTGAAAAAGGGTGGCACCTAATCCGTATTTTGAAGCATCTACCTGGATTACAATTTTTTCGTGTTTATTAAAATACTGCAAGATAGGTGCTTTACTTAACATGTCTTTCAATTTCACAAACGCTATATTCTGGTCAGAATCCCAGTGCCATGCCACATCTTTTTGAATAACAGTCCGCAACGGTTTAGTAATCTGTGCTATGTTTGGAATGAATTTACTGACATAACCGATCATGCCTAAAAAACGCTGTACTGCTGATTTATCCGTCGGTATTGGCATGTCAATAAATGCCTGGATTCTGTCTGCGTTTGGTTTAAGTCCTTTCGACGTGATCAAATGACCGACGTAATTGACACTAGTTTTGCAAATCTTAGAATTTTTAGGGTTCAATTTGAGGTGAACTTCTCGAGCGCGTTTTAATACCGCCTCTAAACGTACATTATGTTCTGCCACGGTGATACCATGTATCAAAATATCGTCCGAAATAACGTGAACACCAGGTAAATCAGCCAAGATATTATTCATTTCTTGTATGAATATATCTCCAGCAGTTTTGATCCCAAATGGCAGACGTGTATACCTAAATCTACCCCAAGGCGTGTTGAAAGTACATAACAAGGAGCTAACTTCATCCAATTGGATCTGCCAATACCCGCTATTTGCATCGAGGACAGAAAAATAGTTAGCACCATGTATGTGTGCAACAACCTCTTCAACTGTTCGTACAGGATACGGACCCCTTAAAATAGCTTGATTCAACTTGGTTGGGTCAAGGCAAATCCTGAGCTTACCTGGTTTGCGTACAATGGTAATAGAACTGACCCATGGCGTCGGTTCTTCCTGCTTTACTATTATACCCAATTCTACCATACGTTTTAATTCTGTCTGTACATCGTCAGCAATTGCTAAGGGTACCCTGCGCGGCGGGTCTACAACTGGTGTTACATTATTATCAATATATATTTTTGCATTTGCCTTAATCAAACCTAAACCTTTAAAAACATCAGAATAATGCATTACCATTTTGTTGGCGTCATCACTGATAGGCATTGTATGCAGCGTGTCCAAGCGCGCCAACAGTCCTAACTTGACACACGCATGTTTGCCAAGGATAGCACTCCCGGCATCAGTTACTTGAAACGTCAACTCAACATTGTTGATCGTCATTGATGTTTCACCAGTAGGCTTTATCCTGTGCCCACCGTACGTGATCAGTTGACATCTTGAAGGGCTCAGATCAAGACTGTCGATCTTCCTGTAGATGCTCAGAGGCAAAATATTAGCCTCCGACCCAGTGTCTAACTTAAACGACACATCCTGGTTGTCGATGATGAATGTCGCATACCATAACTCACTGCCAGCCATGTCATCATGGTAGATCGTACCCACAAACAAATCATATTCGTCGTTATCTACTTGATGCTGTACATGTTGTTCGGGATGCTCAGACTCTTGATCTTGATTAACTTCTATCTCATACACCGGTACACCTTGCTGCTGTTTCTTTTGTTGACGGCAAACCTTGATGAAGTGACCTATCCTGTGGCACCCGGAGCACTCCTTTCCTTTGGCTGGGCAGTTACCTCTCGGATGATGATCATAACCGCAACGATCACAACGGGCATTGGATCCTTGGGAACGTTGTTGATACCTATTTGTTGATGGCCGTACCCATGGAGACGTTCGTCCCACTGGTCCCCCTTTCCTGACGTAGCGAGAATCCAACGCATCAACTTGATTTTCACCATTTGTAGTCACTTGTGCCGCTTTGTTCTCGCTCAATCTACACAATTGAATGCAGGCCTCCAATGTCAATTTAGGAGACTGTAACAATTTGTTACGTAGCTCATTGTCCTTGACTCCACACACGATGCGATCACATAATAAAGATGCTTCTAACGTTTCATAGCAACAAAACTGTACGCGGTGTTTCAACTCTCTTATGTATGTGTCCATATTTTGACTTGTTTGATTAAACGTGTTAAATTCATACCTGACTACAGTTATGTTCGTCTTATCCTCACAGTAGTGTGCAAATGCGGCGATCAAAGGTTGCAACTTGTCTTTGTCAGCCTGTTCAATTTCAAATGTTCGGTGTATCTTCTGAGCCTCCACTCCGGCAACATGTAAAAACACGCAACACTGTATCTTCTCTGTTTTTGTTGCCACTCCTGCAGCTGTCGCATAAATCTCGTACGATTGAAGCCATGACCTCCAACTGATAGCCATGTGTTCATCTAGACATAATGGTCCTGGGGGTTTTAATCCATGTAGAGCCATATCGCTAGACTAACCCGTACTATCTGACACCATGTAAAGACGTGTCGACACCGTGAGTTCTGTAACGTAACTGACTTTATTAGGAAACACTCGTCGTGACGTCATACATAAATATCATGGGGGCGTTCGTACAACTACATATATTACACCCCCCCCTTGTAAAGAACAAGACGTTATCACTGCGAGTATTCACAACTGCTTTATTTCTCGATCACCCCTCGCCACTTTGGCTCGCTTACGTCATAAGGGTTGTGGGCTCTTGTGCTGGGCTCGGACACCGCGAGACCATACAGTCATATCGGCGACACAAAACTTGCATATATTACATCTCCCCCTTTTTTTTTTTCTTTCTTTTTTTTGTGTGTGTGATTTCTTAGTGATTTTCTTTCTTAATTATGGTTGTTAAAATCACCTTAGTGCTATATTTATTAAATTACAGTGAAATACAGTGGCTGGAATATGAATGTGTAATTCGACAACAATGGTATATTACTACAATGGTCGGTAAATGTATGTTCATATTAAACATTTGCTTAATATATTCATAATCAGCAATGACATTTTCTTACATTTCCAACACAATATTTATTGCAACAATAAGATTATCGCACAACATTTTACCGGTAATATGTCATTTGATATAAGTATTCCCAATATGGAATAAGCAATGCGTGTTACCAAGAACACCTTAGTAATATGTCAGATGTTTGTTTCTTAATTATAAGTCAGATCAAATAGATTATATTAGTAGCATCATCCTGACATAGTGTAAAGACAGCCCCAGTAATGTCTTTAGTTTTAATTGATTTACAATAATATGTGCACAGAATCCATACCATATATGTTCAAATGTAGAAAGTCTATGGAGACTCCATCGTGTCGCATGAACCCGCTAACCCGGATCTGGGTAACCCATCAGCCTCCAGAAGGATATGGGTGCGGTGGGAATCGGATGTGTGTGTGGGTTGTGGTGACAGGTTTATGGGTATTGAATGACGGGGAACTCCCAAGAAGCACACACACCCTATACTGGGAAACACTGAGTAGCCTGCCACATAAAGGTTGTATCTATACATTAAGGAAAGTTGGTTGGTGTCATCAGAGATACCCAGAATGTGTGACTGACCTCCCACACAATGACGTGTTTGGGAATGTCGTGTCAGCCACATCCCGGAACTTTGTGGGTGGATGTGTGGGTGGGAGTTTGAATATATACTGTGTACATTGCCATTAAAAGTCAAGTTCCTTTCTGAGCACTGAAGACTATGGTGTTCTTTGTTCTTTGTGGAGGGGACTCACTACAGCGACCATGAGCGGCAAAGACTATGCAGGAGCACAGTCTACAGCGACATAATAAGAATCTGCGAAGTTGACCCAGGACGCGGCCATGAAGATAGGGGTCAAACTTTACACTGGCAGACCACGACGATTTGAACACACAGCTGATTGAAACTTCAGCTGGCTTGCAATCCTAGACTAAGGAACTCACGACGACCTACACACACAGCTGATTGGGATTTCAGCTGGTTGGCAAACTTACGCTGACGACACTACGACGGGTGTGCAGCTAATAACCAGCAAGATGGCTGAACAGGTTTTGCAAGTGCAGCAACATCGCGTTCGACAGCATGACACAGTCATGTTGCGGAAAAGTCTGGAACAGCATGCTCGTTTCATTAACAATTGTGATGGGACTGTTCGCACGCAGCTACGTGCCTGGATAGAGGCAGTGACTGAGGCAATGGACTGGACCGCTGCCGGGGATCAACTAACTATCCAGATGGTGGGCTACTTATCGAGTGGTGCCCTCAGGAGGAGCGTGTCTGGCTAGATAAAGTCAGAACTACACAATGGACGCAATGCTATGTGGCGGAATGTGCGTGCTCACATCACAGCGACGTTTCTCGATGAGGACGAGGCTGAGTACACATGACAGGGAGTGGATGATATAAAGCAGCTACCTTATCAGGATAGTCGCGAGTATGCTATTAATTTCCAGTCTGCTGTGGATAAGGCATACTCACCACAGGAGCTGGCGATCGACCTGGTGTCTCAGAGGTTGGTGAATGTTTTTATTAATGGCCTGAGGGATGAGAGCACTCGTACCCAAGTTCATATGCACCGCCCTGGTACGCTTCAACAGGCCATTGATCGGGCCAATACAATTGCTCGAGCACAGGCCCTGGGGAGGATTGGCACACGGCGTGAGGAACCTATGGACATCGGGGCCCTCCCACCTCCAGCGATGAGTAATGCCACTTCAGAATGGATGAAAGGCGTCAAGGAGATCACAAGCAGTTTCAAGGGTATTCAGAAACGTATGAGCCACTTGGAAAAACGTATGGATAGATTTGATCAGAGACCTTCGGAACACACCAGGAGAAAGGTTGCCCGAGGTCCGGACAAGCCAGTTCGTAAATTTGGCAAGCCGGAGTACAATGCTGATGGCAGTCCCAACTGTTTTAGATGTGGGAAAGCGGGTCATATCGGAAGGAACTGCCCCGCACCTGAAGACTGTATGTCGGGAAACGCCTGAGGGCACCGGATATGCGAGTGTGTATACAGCTGCCCCTGAGTAATGGCATATGTGCACACACGCTAGTGGATACCGGTGCCTGTAGGACACTAATACAAAAGACATTTTGGTTGGATTTGTGTAAACGGTGTCACCGGCAGCCACTCATGAAGACGGCAGACAATTTGAAATCACTCACGGGTCACCTGATAAAGACGGAAGGTAGGTCACTAATCGAAGTGATGGGGGAATACCTGGAAGTGATTATTGTCAACTAATTAGCCCATGACATTTTATTAGGACATGACAGTCTCCGACGACTCAGAACTGTTATCGACTATAGGAATGATAGAGTGATTCTCAATGAGAAGTGGGAATTACAGTACGCACTGGCCAGAAAGGAGGATCTGAAGATCGCAAGCACGGTTTTGGACAACTGGGTCAGGATGAGACCTGAGGTATTTGCTACAGAGGGGACAGCGAATGGACGGATGCCAACGGTGAGCTTGTCAATTGATACCGAAGGCCATCCGCCCATACGGCAGAGGCCATATCGAATCCCATTGAGCAAGAGACAGTTGGTAGAGGCAGAAATCGATAAATTGTTGAGCGAAGGTGTCATTAGACCAAGTAAGTCACCATGGGCCTCTCCGATTACATTGGTTCCAAAGAAGGATGGAACAATACGCTTTTGTGTGGACTACAGGAAATTAAATGCTGTGACGAAGAAGGATGCTCACCCGCTTCCCTTAATACAGGAAATATTTGATAACTTAACAGGAGCTAAGGTTTTCAGTACACTGGATCTGAAGTCAGGATACTGGCAGATCCCCGTTGAAGAGGTGGATATTGAAAAGACAGCATTTGTGTGCCATAGAGGTCTGTATGAGTTTACAAGAATGCCTTTTGGTTTGGCTAATGCACCGGCGGTCTTCCAGCGGACCATACAGGAGGTGCTGGGTGACATGGTTGGAGACTTTGTCATGGTTTACATTGATGACATTGTGGTCTATTCCAAGTCCCCTGAGGAGCACCACGAACATTTGCACAAGGTTTGTAATGCACTGGAGCATCACAGCCTGAAGCTGAAGCAACAAAAGTGTCATTTGGACGTACCTGTGGTCGAACTACTGGGATATGTGGTAAGTGCCGAGGGCATAGCGTGCAACCCAGACAAAACCAAAGCCATTTCGGGATTGAGTCAACCACAGAATATAAAGGAAGTGCGCTCATTCCTAGGGATGGCTGGATATTATAGACAGTGTGTGCCTGATTACGCGAAGGTTGCTGCACCACTGGTGAAATTGACCAAAAAGAATGTGAGGTTTGTGTGGGTATTGGAAGAACAAGATTCCTTTGACATGCTTAAAAGTCTTTTAGTGTCAAGTGCGGTTATGGCGCACCCCGATACGTCGAGGCCATATAAACTGTATACGGATGCTTGTGACTATGCTGTTGGGGCAATTCTGGTCCAGGAAGACTCTGCTGGTATGGAACGCCCAATACAATATGTTTCAAAGCAATTAGCCGGTGCACAATTGAACTGGGCTACAATCGAAAAGGAGGCATATGCGGTGGTGCATTCCCTTACTAAGTTGAGGCCATATCTATATGGTGCGCAGTTTACCATATACACGGACCATAAACCACTGAAGGCATTATTCCTATCTGAGGTTAGGAATACAAAGATCCAGCGTTGGGCGACGTTGATTACAGAGTATGGAGCACCCATTGAGTATAGGAAGGGAGCGCATAATATCCGGGCGGATATGTTATCTAGAATCCGATCACATGAAATTGGAGCGATGGACACACAGGACTGGGTAGCTGCCAACGACCTGGGACAGGAACACCCAAATCAAATCCCATGGGAGTTTGACAAATTGGAAAAAGAGCAAATACGAAAGGAACAGGAGCTAATGGAGGAGTACAAACTGGCAGCAGATGAGGATTCAGACTATGAGTTGAACGAAGGGCTGTTGTATACAACTAGGACGCCCCCAGGCCGGCTGCCATATCCACAGTTAGTACTACCCCCAAGTGCTCGCTTTCGTGTGATTCGTCGTGCACACACTGAAGTAGGTCACCAGGCTGTAAGAAAGACTCTGGAAAGGCTACAGGAAGCTTACAAATGGCCTGCACAGAGAAAGGATGTGCTGGAAGTGATACGACAATGCACACGGTGTGCGATTAATAGCGATCGCCAGGAGTATCCCATGCCAACTGACATGCCGATAGCAGCATATCCAGGGCAGATTATGGGAATGGATCTCTGTGGCCCCTTTCCACTGTCTAAACATGGAAACAAGTACTTATTGACAATAATCGATCATTGTAGTGGATGGGTTGAAGCGAAGCCCATCCCATGTAAAGAATCTGAACAGGTTTTGCGATATTTGGAGCAAGAGTACCTGCCATGATTTGGAAGCCCAGAGGTTGTGATTACTGACCAAGGATTGGAGTTTAATGCTGCCCCACTGAGGCAGTACAT
>CM059198.1:6904624-6967984 GCA_030323885.1 Branchipolynoe longqiensis | reverse complement strand
TAGAGACACAAGACGACTCAGTAAAGTGAACCCACAACACAGTGGCAACAGCTGAAAGGGGTTGTGACTTTACACTATGTTAAAGGGAAAAGGGTGGCATTTTATAAACCAAAGACGGCTTCCTGTGTCTTTATTGAAGACCAACATACAGGACAGTTTGTATTAACACATTCCAGGTGATTTCATTGTGAATCATTGTCAATAAATATCACAAACTTTTCACTTTAAATAATGTGGCCTTTGCTGCCGAAATGGTATTCAACCATCATCATCATTATTTTCGATTATATTGAGTTTCCAAAATACCTTGCTGCATGCCATCTACCGCTAGAAAAACAGACAAATTATCCGAAATGCGTAATATTGCATTTCATTTACGGTGTGGGGGGGAGGGGGGGGGGGGAGGAACTGCCCAGGCTGTTCTACTTTCCTCCCTCCAGACTCTCGCCTCAGGCCTTGCTGACCTTAGGTGTCACCTATCGCCTCCCACCGGAATCTGCAGCCATGCTTGGTTGTTTGTTGTTGTTTTATGTCCTAGCATCATCTATCAGGATGTGTACCGACCTCTTACAGTGTGCACTTATGGCGACATTATACCACTGCCCCACTAGGAAACCAGGCTGCCAGCACCATTACCTAACATCCCACTCAGTCAGATTATCCTGGCACTGAGCAAACCAGTCCTTTCCCTATCTTAATGATGCCTAGCGCCAGGCTAGGAAGTGACAAGTATCAATTTTTAAATAATTGGTTTGACTCGACCAGGATTCAAACCCACAAACTCATGGGTTCAGATCTACCGATCTCCCAAAACAGGAGACGGATACTCTACTCATTCGGCCATCACATCTGGTCACAGCCATGCTTGCAGCCAATTACATCACTCCTCCAACTGCCGAGACATCAGGGCCGACTTCTCTCCCCACTTAGTCTAGGGCTCTTGTTCCTTTCCTTCTTGTTCCTGTATGTTCCCTTCTCTTGTATATGATTGTTCCTTCTAGCATTAGAGGGCTAGATGGCACTTATTAAACTCCTTTTACCTTCACCTCACATTCCTCCCCTTTTTTTGCGAATCACACATGGTTATGATCAGATCCTTTTTTTTCTGGCCAACTATTCATGTAAACTTGCATAGTCCAAATCGTTGTTTTTTTCTGGCAAACTATTCAAGTAAAATTGCATAGTCGGAATGGTTTGTAGAAATATACAGATTTTTGGCTTAGAATTATATAGTGGCAGGAAGCATCTTTATTCTTGAATGACAGTGTGGGGACAAGGTTATGTAAACTAAAAAGCAAGGATGCCATACTCACAGTATGACATGATATAGAATAGGGAAATATATGTCCTACATGCTGCCTAGGATTAGGGAGGAGCTGTGTTATATAAGAAACAGTTCAAGGTGTTCTAGGGGAAACTGCCCAAGGGGTGGAAATTTCCTATGTGTAGTTCTAAGCATGTACCATCACCAAGGAGGGACGTTCTTGGTCTATATATATGGATATATATATATCTGAATTTAACTGTATCCAACTGCTGGTTCACCCCTGTGGCCATAAGGGAGGCCCAACCTCAGTCTCATTTGCATATACACTCAGGGCGGCACCTGCAGCTGAGTAGGGTGGTAGCCACCTCCACTGGGGGGTTGGCTCCCACCCCAGCTGTGGGGCCACCAGAGTGGCTGACGGTGGGACTGCTTAGTCACCTACACTGCCTTGACTAACTGACCACACTAAATATAGGAGATGCACCGCATTTATGTAAATGAAGGATCGATGCTCCAGGCATCCTGGACACCGGCACTCTAGTCTTGGCTCTTGAGTGAAGCAGACATACTTTGTAGCAGGAACCCCAGACACTCTGTCTGATGCTACCTAAATTCACATATTCCAATTGAGTGTATCCACAGCCATATGACTCCTGTCCCATGGGCTGTGGGCACTGCTTTCGGTATACAGGCTAAGTGGTAATGAGAACTAGTGTGGACAGAAGGTGAGGAGTGAGGGTGCTAGTTCACATGTAGGGGAATGGACAAGAGTTGCTGCTCAATAAAGCACAACTTATTCACTGTTCATTTGTGTGTCTAGTATTCCTTCATCTTTTCAGTACTGATTCATGAGTTGGTTTGATTAGGCTAAATGCATCACAGGTGATATGAAGGGGAGAGTTTTGTAGTCTCATGGGGTGCTCACAGCGGCAGAGAAGCCGTGTTTCTATAATTGGCGACCATGACAAGCGTTTGCTGAGATAAGTGCATAAAGTTGATCATTATAATCTGCTTTACTTTAGTTTGAAGAACATGCATAATTAATGTTGGCAAACACGTCAAAATACTGATACTATAGGCTTCAGCAGCAACAAGTTCTTAGAACTTGTTGCTGCTGAAGCCTATAGTATCAGTATAGGTTCAACATCCCTTCTACACAGAAGCGAATGCTTAAAATGCACATCAATATCTAAGTTTGACATGTAGGCCCTACTATCGACACATCACTATCCAATTTGGACATGTACTATCAAATCTAGGTTAGTTCTTTGGTTTTGAAAGTTTGATGCTTTCATCGAAGTATGCAGTTTTAGTACTGTGCAAGTTCTGCATGGTTGCACACAGGGCAGATTGCTTGCCTGATTAACTATTATAGAACAAGCTGTTCTAAAAGTTGAGAACACTCCCACACACACCAGTCAGGCCAGCAGAGTACCAGTACAGCTAATGCTAGGCATTTGACTTATTTAGAATTCATCAGAAAATAGCTGTGTTCACACAGGCACCTTAAATCGATTCATATAAATCGACTTGCCTAGTTCGGCACACATTCGTCGTCTGAACGCAATGCTAAGTCGATTTAGGGCTGAATTGACTCGTATAAATCGGTTCATGGAAACCACCTTCGTGAGGTAGTTTATATGAATCGATATGGCTTGAGTCGGTTTATCTTGCATGTGTGAATGCAAGCGGTTTATATGAGGCGGATGAAGGACGTCACAGTCGAGACCTGATTTTGTTGACTTTCTGGTAAATTTGCTCTATGAAACCCCTAGCTGTGCACAGATATTTTGTTCATCGTTTATTTTTCGGGTTTCACTGACCAGCAGAAGTTTTGACCGTTCCAAAACAATACGATTCAGTCTATACATATCTAGTTTGAACCCACACTCTCTCGTGGCGACGTCGACTAACCGATTTCTGGCTTAAACTGACCCAAGTACTGCCTGTGTGGACACAACACTAAATCGATTCATATAAATCAACTTGCCTAAGTCGACATAAACTTTGCCAGTGTGAACACAGCTATTAATGACACTTTGTTGAGGTCATTTTGCTACATTATCTCATCTTGTAGGTTGCGGTGGTTCCACCAAGTTGCGAATCCGTCCTGGAGAGATCACATCACCAAACTTTCCGAGAGCCTACCCGAATAATGCTGACTGCAACTGGATGATACTGGCGCCTAGAGGCCAGGTGAGTGCAGCAACATTTTGTCGAAACATTGTTGTCGCTCCATGGTCAGATATGGAACAGTACAGTACAAGTTCTATTTCTGTCAAACCATGGTCAGATATGTACACTACTTACTGCATATTTAGATATTAGAGAACATTAAAGTATATGATTTGCGAGAGAAATCTAGTGAATTCGCATTTTACTTCATATATATAGCTAGAACATGGATATACAGGTATACATCTTCGGTATGAGGTTTATTATTATTACTATTATTACGTTATAATATTGTTTATTGTCCAATAAGTGACAGATCTTTTTGATCCAAAAAGTCAACGAGTCAACACCTGCCGAGGTCTCATAACAGCACAGCGCCGGTGCAAGGCCACGCACCTGCAACCGGTTGGTGTAACACTATTAGTGCCATAGTATGGTACGGTAATAGTACTAATTGTTGTGCGTTTGTGAGTCAATGCCGAAAACCAAGCCTAGGCTGTCAGGTGATGGCACATGCCATGTGCAAACTAGAGTGACAAGATTGGCGTACAACAAAAATGGTCATGGCTCCGCCCCCTACGGCGCAAAAGGATACGGCAGTACATGAGGAAACGGACGACGAGAGCCCCACGACAGAGTTTGGGGCCCTCTGTCTGGATGAACAGGAGAGGGCAATAGCGGCAGACATTGAGTGAATGCAGCAGGAAGACCACATATCACGGCTCTATGCGGAAAGCCAAAAGTTTCTGAGTGAAGGATACGGCAAAAGGGACGGCAGAAGGCAAGACGACGGCCAAGGGCGACACATATGACGTGCCCTCAAGGTCATTGGAGGAACAAGGACACAACCGCAGGAAGCTGATGGAAACGCAAGGGCATTCGTCATATGGTACGGGCCGTTTCTGTTCAAAATGCCGGCAGCGGCAGCAAAAGTACATCTTCAGTGAGACAAGAAAGACGTAAGTGGGTGTTAAAACGTTACATTGTCGGGTCGAAATCCTTAAAGAAATTAAATGTGTACAAACTCATTGAGGCTGCCGTACGCTGGATAATTGAGATACCTAGCCTAACCGTAGCCGACTACAAAGCTTTCATCCAGCATATCGGGTTCCTATGCAACAGAGCAAAGTCAGAATAGTTCACAAACCCATATCATGATCTGTTTATTCTTACAGCGCCCTGTCGCTAGGGCAGCACAAACAGTGGTATTATCGGTCACAAAGATTACAGATTTGTCCCTCCAACTTTCCACCCAACGGGTGGCGGCACTAACGACCACCCACATTTCCCTTAGATTTATGTGTGAGTCATTGCACACCTCGTTAGTGTCGGCATGATGATGACTGATTTGAGCCATTAAGTCCTGAGAAGCTTCGGGGTTGAAAACCCCCCGCACCAGTCATTTGTATGTGCGGCGCCGAAGCTGGAATTGGAAGCATCGGAATAAACCGAAATACATTCGGCATGATGGCTGTTGAAAGGATCAACAAAACTAAGCCACCAGGCTACTTCCTCCCTGAACCCTATATTTAAGCAAACCTGGTAGTATGGGCGCTCGAGCGTCCTGATAGCATCGTAGACCCGGCTACAAAAGGAGCGCCCAGCTCTGACAACTGTGGCGCAGAAGGGGCGCACCCAGGGGGGTTTCCTGGTTTCCCGGAACCCCCCCCACAAAGAAAATTGTTTTACAATTATATAAAGGTATATCTCAGGGACGCACATGAAGGGGGGTTTCCTGGTTGTCCAGTTGCTTCTTAACAGTTATCATTTTGCTGATAAAATATAGCATGCATTTGTGTTTATCAATTAAATTATAGTACTTATATATGTATGTTGCAACATAATTATATTTCAAAGGGCCATGCTCTTTGACACTCTATACTTCAAGGGGGAAGAGTGTTTAACACCTTTTTGTACTTCAGAGCAAAATGTAAATCACACCTCATCACCATATTTGGAAATATCCCCTAGCCAATTCCTGGGTGCCCCCCGTGGAAGTGCGCCAAGTACCCATCCAACCTTTCTAAGTCTTGATGGGTCACTTTCCGCCTGTTCAAAAAAGAAATCAGATGAGCTTTGAGTTTCCTAATCTTATCCTCCGGCAAGAGCAACTGCATTTAGACGGTATCAATATATATTCCCAAAAAGCGAGTGAACTGAGCTGGGGGAGTTATTTTAGCAAAGCTAATAAAAAATCCCAACTGTCTGAGCACCCGAATGATTGTTACTTGGGATGTTGAGCATGCGTCCCACGCCACGCCGGATATGGCAAAGTCATCAAGGTAGTTTACTACCCCGTCAACCCCATGCCTTTTACATGAACGAACAATGAAATTTCTAATTCTCGTGAAAATATATGGGCTCGAGGAGAGCGCCATGCACATTCTGTTATCTACAAAATATTTTATTCCACTGCCAAAGTTCCACTGCAGCCCCTGCCACCCGCTATCAATGGGATGTATAGACATGGCTCTGTAGATATTTTGTATGTCCACCACAGCAATGTAATCCAATGGAAGCATATTATCTACAAGGTCATCAACACCCCTATAGGAAAATATCTAGCAAACCTTGTTGACATACACATTCACCGAACCGCCCAGTGGCTTGGAACAGTCTATTACACATCTTAAGCCATTACCCAAAGATTTCGGTACACAGAAAATATTATGGGTACACAGTGGAACTTCCGCGGATTCTGAAATACAACCATTATCAAGTTTGGTAGATAGCTGATCTGAAAAAAAGTTATAGTGCTCCAAAAAGCGAAGGGGCTTATTAGTGCTGTGATAATTAGTGCCACAGTCATCATCATGCTGTCGGTCACGATGCGACAAAGACTGCTTTCATTACTTGACTACCGCTCTCCATTTAGCTCTCTGCTGTGAGCGTGATGTCCATGAGTCGGTCTTAATGTCTCTCAGCTTCAGGTTTCATTTCATGATAGCTGCCTGCAAAAGTGTTGAAGTGCTGCTGGCTTTTGCAAGTTACCAGCGGCACTCTCTCAGGGAGCAAATAGAGGTTTCACACTGGCAAGAACATGTCAAGACAGGCGCAAAACTATTTGTTCTTGCAGTGGCTGGTCAGGAGATGTTGGGAGTTCCATACATCAACCGCCCTTAATGCTGCCACAGTGACATGGTTTTCTGTTTAGGGTTTGCTCCCTTAGCCTTCGGTTCTGTCAAGAAACTGTACCACAAGGCAGTGGCTTACAACTCTGCAGGGCAGGGGCGTCAAACTCCCTGAGGTATTGCAATACCTGCATACCCACAGTCATATTTGATCATATTAAACCCAAATATAAAGCCTTTAAAAGAATACTCCCAATCCGTATGACGGCTACCAAATAGGAAAAGTTCTGAAAAAACATGGCATGGCTGCAACTGAAAAGCATTATCGGCAATGGTATGATTACAATGGCAAACACCCTTAAAGAAAGGAAAGTAACGGTGAATTCAATGCAACAACAGTTATTCAAGTGGTCAACTACATGAAATTTAAAACAGTATTAGTCAATAGTTACCGTTAACCAATCACATAACAATTCAGTCCAATTTGTTAAACATTCTTGCCAATAAATGTCTGGGACAGTCTCGAATGCTATGTCAACCGAGTCTGTAGACGTGTGCATTCCCTGACCCTCAGGTGTAGGCTCAGCGCCGCTCTGGTGCTGCGGTTGAGTGCAATCAGCGACCACTGCGTCTAAAGTTAATTGGCCGTTACTGGGGCCGGGGCACGGAATAACACTAGCACCGGTGCGTTCGATATTGCCACTAGATCTTTTTTTTTTACAACGGTCATGCCTGTGGCTTTTGGAACCGCACTTCCCGCACCAATGGCCGTAACGGCAGTATTGTTTGTCATGGGGACAACCCTCCTTGCTATAGAAGTTGCAGCAAGGCCATGTCCCATCCTTAGTGTATGGCCTTCGTCCTCCTGACCTCTTGGATACCATCAAAGTGATAATTCAGAGTTCCCAGGGTTAAAGGCCGAGTAACCTTCCTCAGCTGATAGCCTTTGTACTCCTAAATCAATATTCATGTGGATTGTTGCAATATATCGGTCCGACTTCTCTCTCCCTGCCAAGTATGCCAAACGCTGTAAAAATCTTCTATAGTCTCTAATGTCTGAATCTTTTGTATGCATCATCCAATAGCAGTTTGCTTCTATTAGCATGTACCCAGATAATTATATCGCTTAATGGACCACTTACTTTGAAGTCTCCTTTTTCTGTTATGTGTGCGCTGTGAAGAGGAGGAGGATCAGCTGCACCTCCTAATCCTATGGCGCCAGCGCATCTCGATGGGCCCCTCCCCCGGCTGTCGCCAGACTTGGCATCGTCCCGCACTGGTGTCGTCCAGCGCGGTCGGGCGCTCGCCGAAAGCGTCTCATGATGCTTCTGAGGTGGTGAGCAGTCCCTTGACGCACTCCGCCGTCCCCAGTGTTACACGCTCCTCCTGCCGGTTCTCCATCCGCTCCTCCGGCGATCACTGGAGCAACTTCTCCTCCGGCCTCTTGATACATCCCCCCCTGCCTGCTCTGCGACCTGCTGCGTCCGCTTCTGCCTTCTCCTGATGCACTCCTGCGCAAGGAGAAACGAGATAGCTCCCGCTCTATTTCGTCTGTTTTCTCCGCAATGGCCGTCTTGCAGTTCTTCTTCTCGAGAGGACAAAGTCGATCCAGAAGAGAATTTGTTCTCTCTTAAGCGGATGAACAACCGACAACAAATAATGATAATTGGTCTGAGTTCTTTATATATGTCTCTCGCATGAGCAGAGCAGTTCTTTATATATATATATCTCTGCCCACCTTTACAGAATTTAAACTGGTAGTGAAGGGAAGGGTTCCCTGCTAGGTCTGTGGATATATATTCGGTCCCAGGGGGCACCACAGATGCTTAAGGTCACAGCAAAGCCAAATGGCGACTCGGACAGGTTCAATTTGCACAATAATAAATAAACCAAGTCTGTGAAAAACCCCTCCACCAAATCTACGTGCTTGATACATATATAATGTATTATGTATTCTATGCATTACGGCCCATGATGTGTAGGTCTAACTCAGATTTGTCTATTATGGCACAGTCACACTACAACGTGTTTTCCGGCGTGCCGCCAACACGCAAAACATTTGCTAGCACATGAGACACGTCCAACTTTTCGGCGTTTTGGGAGAAAGTCCGACGGGTTGTAGCGGGTCAGTGGTGTGTGTAAGGTCCCATAGAAAGACAAGACGTTGACGGCTGCAGTTCATGATACCAAGTGAGGTTTATTTGGTCTACTGTTTAATTTGTTGACTCCATCACGTGACCCCCTCGCTGGGTCCCGACGCACCTCCCTACATACGTATAGCACAGTGTGTTACATACATTACATCTTCCTTTTTATAATGAAAGGATATTGTCTAGCGACATAGGAACATTTTATAACACAATCTGATAACTCACGCCTTTTTGTTTTACATACTACATTCTTTAGCAGTTAGGCTGGTCATCTATGTAATTTACATTTTACAGGTCATCATACACAATTGAAACACAATCAATGTAGATACCTCTATGGTTTGGCATTTTCTTGCTTGTTCTCATATGACCAGTCCTTTACGGAACACCATGTAAGGTAATACATTGCTTTTTGACATGGTACCTTCTTTTGTTGAGATTGCCCTTATTGGCTATTACCTTTTCAATAAACAAACATTTTGTACAAAACAAAATCTTTGTCAATGGATGTTTCGACTTAATACTAACATACTACGTACCTTTGCTTACACATGTGATCGTTGACTTCATACCTCTCATTTACCTTCTGAGTCACACTAATTGTGCACCCTTATGTCGTTAATAGCTTAGCCTGCAGCTTGGCTTGACTACTCTGCCGTGTCGCGTTGTGTACGGTGCCTTAATTGCCTTTTGTGCTGACTGGTCATTTGCCTGTGGCATGTGTGTTGTTTGTGTGTTTGTTTGTTTATGCTTGCATTGGTGGTCAGCTGTGCACTTTGACCAGTTTGGTACAGGTGTGTCCTCTTTTAGGTTGTGCTCTTTTATCATGAGAGTTCTGTTTCTTCGTAATATTTTATTTTCACTGTTTTTTATTTGATAATCTTGTCTGTTTCTGTGATCTATATCTATCACCGTGCCTTTTTCCCATGCCCCTTTATGGTTTAAATATCATATTTTGTCATTTTGTTGGAGTTCCCTATGGGATCTTCGCGCGTTGCGGTCATGGTAGTATTTCTGGCTGTTTTGTACATGTTTGAACTGTAATTGTTGTGTCCTTGGTACTGCTGGTTTTAATAACTTTGGTATCGTGGGTATATTTGACCTTAGTTTTCTGCTCATTAGGAGCTGGGCTGGGGATGCTTTTAGTAGACCAAGGGTGGTATTCCGGTAGGCTAATAAAGCTAGATGAACATCTGTATCATTTACTTTGGCCTTTTTTAGCAATGCTTTTACGGTTTGAATCGTCCTTTCAGCTTGCCCATTACTCCGTGGGTATAATGGGCTAGAACGATTTGGCTGAAACCCATACTCTGCTGCGAATTTTTTGTATTCTTCACTTACGAATTGTGGTCCGTTATCGGAAACAATTTCATTTGGTATCCCATGGCGGCCGAAACACTCTTTCATCCCTTCGATTACTGATTTTGTTGTGGTATTTACTAACCTAATTACTTCAGGATACTTTGAAAAGTAGTCAACAAGCAATAAATAGTTTTCATGTTCATAGTAAAATAAGTCTGCTCCTATCTTATAAAACGGGATCTGTGGTATTTCGTGGCTAATCAATGGCTCTTTTTGTGGCCGATTTCTCTCAGCTAGACATGTAGTGCATCTCGATACAGTATGCTGTATTTGTTTATCTAGCCCCGGCCAGAAAACATAATCGCACACCAGCTGCTTACATTTAACTAAGCCCAGATGCGATCCGTGTATCTTCTCAAGACCCAGACAGCACACAGTCGTCGGCCCGACGGCGGCCCAACGGCGGCCGCTCCGGCGGCCCGACGGTGGAAAACGCCGTCGGGCCGACGTTGTTTTGTCCAACCTCCCGCCGTCGGGGCGACGGCGGCTGCCGCCGTCGGGCCGACGTTGTTTTGTCCAACCATCCACCGTCGACTCGACGGCGGCTGCCGCCGTCGGGGCGACGGCGACAAACGCCGTCGGGCCGACGTTGTTTTGTCCAACCTCCCACCGTCGCCCCGACGGCGGCTGCCGCCGTCGGGCCGACGAGCCGAGAAGACACTGTCACTGTAAAAATATTAGTTTTATTCAAAATTAATAGAAATCGAGATCCCATACCATATAAATTTAATATAGTCTGTACGTATTGACACTATAGTGACAGTGTCTTCTCGGAAAAAAACAAGATGGCGGTCCTTCGTCAAAATTCCGTTCAGGGTAATTCAAATCGTATTAACACGAATAATTCCATTAATACTTCGTAATAAATTACAAAACTTTTACAAAATAATCTAAACATATTAATAAACAAACCTGGTAAATGATTCCTTAAAATTCCTGGGATTTCTGGAGTTACTGGTAGAAAAAGAACACTGATCAACAATCGCACGTGTTCCGGTGGCGATTCGAAGTAAACAAACCGTATCGGATGATTCAAAGCGTATTAACACGAATAATTCCACTAATACTTCGTAATAAATTACAAAACTTTTACAAAATAATCTAAACATATTAATAAACAAACCTGCTAAATAATTCCTTAAAATTCCGGGTAATTCTGGAGTTATTGGTAGAAAAAGAACACTGATCAACAATCGCACGTGTTCTGCTGGCGACTCGAGCCGAAATCCAAATTTAAAGAACTGCGCAGGCGCGGCCCACCACCGTCGGGCCGACGATGGCCCGACGGTGAATCAAAAGTGGAAAGGGATTGAACCCTAACGTCGGAATACAACCGTCGGGCCGACGGTGGCCCGACGGTGGCTCACAAGTGGAAAAGGATTGAAACCTAAGGTCGGGACACCACCGTCGGGCCGACGATGGCCCGATGGTATACCAAGTGTGGAAAATGAATGCAAACTTGCGGCGGCCCACCACCGTCGGGCCGACGGAGGCCCGACGGTGGCCCGACGGCTCAAAAGTTTAACCCTAACGTCGGAACACCACCGTCGGGCCGACGATGGCCCGACGGTGAATCAAAAGTGGAAAGGGATTGATTCCCAACGTCGGAACACCGCCGGCGGCCCGACGGTGGCCCGACGGTGGCTCACAAGTGGAAAGGGATTGATTCCTAACGTCGGAACACCACCGTCGGGCCGACGGTGGCCCGACGGTGGAAAGTCGGTGCCGACGGACCGACCAATAGCCGACGTCGGGCCGACGGCTGTGTGCTGTCTGGGTATGCTTTTGCAACTTTTGTGGAATTATTATTCGCGTGATTTTCATTATTACATTTTTATGTATTGTTAGATCGTCTTTGTATGTTTGATATGGCTTCATTTCAAGAGGAATGTCCTTCTCTGCGGGCCAACCATGTTGGATGTACTCTGTCAGCTTGTTTAGGGTTGGATCTTTGTTGGTTTCATACGCTATCTCTTCCAATTCTTCCTCAACGTACCTTACAGCTGCAATAGACATGGATGCATCATATAAATTAACATACATTAAGGGGACAAGTATATACTTGTCCCCTTAATGTATGTTACCGTTAAATCATAATTCTGCATTCTCATTCTCATTCGCTGTAACCTGGCAGTTAGCTCTTGTATTGGTTTATTCATGATATTGACAAGAGGCTTGTGATCTGTCTCGACTGTGATTTCCTGCCCAAAAATATATTCATGAAATTTGGCACAGCCGAAACAGATCGCAAGCATCTCCTTTTCAATGACAGCATAGTTACTCTGACATTTATCTAATGCTTTGGATGCCAAACTGATAGGCCTTTCTTCCTGAAACAATGCTGCGCCCAGCCCTGACATGGATGCGTCTACTTGCATCGTCAGTTTTGTTCCCACTTCGTAATACTTTAATACAGGAGCTGTGACCAATAACATTTATAATTTCTTGAACGCCTCCTCTTGTGGTGTGTCCCAATGCCCGGCTACACTTTTTGATAACAGGATTCTCAAAGGCTTTGCTGTTTCCGACAAATTAGGGATAAATTTATGGACATATCCTATCATCCCCAAGAATCTTTGTACACCTGCCCTGTCAGACGGGGTTGCCATTTCATTGATTGCCTGAACTCGTTCTGGGTTTGGCTTAAGGCCCTCCGCTGTTAACAAGTGTCCCACGTATTCTACTTGTGTTCTACAGATACGCGATTTATCAGGGTTTAGCTTTAAACCAACTTCTCTAGCTTTTATTAGTACGGCCTCCAACCTTTCATTATGTTGTTCTACAGTGGAGCCGTAAATTAGAATGTCGTCAGCTATTACTGTTACCCCTTGGAGATCTCTAAGTATTTGATCCATTTCTTGGATGAAAATATCCCCAGCCGTCTTTATTCCAAAAGGCAGCCGGGTATATCTGTAGCGACCCCAAGGCGTATTAAAGGTAGACAGGCGTGAACTAGGCTCATCAAGGACAACTTGCCAATACCCGCTCTGAGCATCTAATACTGTAAAATATTGGGCACCCGCGGTTTTTGCTACGACCTGCTCGACAGTTCTTATTGGATATGGTCCCCGAAGAATAGCCTTATTTAATCTGGTGGGATCCAGGCACACTCTAATTTTAGTCGGTTTCTTTACAATGGTAATAGAATTAACCCACTCCGTTGGTTCGTTTTGCTCTACTATAACTCCCATTTTTAGCATGCGATCCAGTTCGTCTCGCACTGCACCACTAATCGCATGTGGTATGCCTCTGGGTGGGTCTATTACTGGGGGAATGCTACTGTCGATATGGATCGTAGCATTAACCTTAATACAACCCAACCCTGAAAATACATCGTTATATTTCTTTTCCATGTTTCTTGCTGCTTGGTTTGCTGCCCTAGGCTGCACTTCCACGTCTACGGCATGCACCCTCTGGATGAGTTTTAGGCTGACACACGCTTCCTTGCCTAAGATGGGGCAGCCACTGTCAATTATTTGGAATGTCAGGGGTATTCCTCTCACCTTGATTGTTACTTCTCCTCGTGGATGTATTCTCTCTCCAGAATATGTGATGAGTCGACACCGTGACTTATTCAGTTTTAGATTCGGTAATGTCATGAAGATATTCTCAGGCAGAATATTTGCCTGCGAACCGCTGTCTAACTTGAAACTCACACTCTCATCACATATGTTGACATCTTCAAACCACAACCTCGGGTGTTCACTTCCGTTGGTCCTGCCCGCCCCGACTTGCCTCTCTGTGCTGCACGACACCGCTCCAACGAACATGTCGTCCAAGTCTTCTTCCTCTTGCCTCGCTTTTGCCCCTTCTTGTCCGTAATCATACAAGTCTTGGTCGTCCATATTTAAGGCATTTACCGGTGTTCGTAGCCACTGTTCACTCCTTCACACATTAGCGAAATGTCCGATGCGCCCGCACGTAATGCACTGCTTTCCTTGCCGCGGGGGGAGTTTCCCCTCGGTGTCCACCGCCTGTTGCGCACCGGCGGAATGGCTGGTGGGGGGCATGTAGTCACCTGTGGGCGTGCTGTCACAGGGGGGCGTGTCCTTCTGCTATCCCACCGGCTCACCTGATTCACTTCAGTGTCTGTATATCACTATTACCGGCTAACTGCGTTGAATCATGCTCACTGAGCCTGCATACTTCTAAGCAATATTGTAATGTCAAGTCCGGAGTTTGTAGCAACTTATCCCTTAGTTTGACACTCTTAGCACCACATACCATCCTATCACACAAAATCGAATCTTCCGTGTCACCAAAATCACATAGGGTGACACGGTGCTGTAGCTCTCTTATGTATGAGTCAATTCCTTCGGATCCCTGGTTGTACGTATTAAATTGGTACCTTACAATTGTCCGGTTCGACTTTCCCGTGCAGTACTTCCTGAAATCCTCCGCTAATGGGTTCATTTTGTCCTGTTCGCTTGGGTCGAATTGCATCGTTTCATAGACTTTCTGGGCCTCCGTCCCCGCTACGTACAGAAATGAATTGCACTGCATTTTTTCACTCTTGGAGCTTATGCCTGTTGCTCCGGCATATAGCGTGTACATACGGCACCAAGTGCGCCAATTTAGCGCAACATTTCCCTCCAAATTTAGGGGAGCCGGTGGTCTTAATCCTGTCGATGTCATTTTGGCAATTGTTTGTGTACATCTGACACCATGTAAGGTCCCATAGAAAGACAAGGCGTTGATGGCTGCAGTTCATGATACCAAGTGAGGTTTATTTCGTCTACTGTTTACCTTGTTTACTCCGTCACGTGACCCCCTCGCTGGGTCCCGACGCACCTCCCTACATACGTATAGCACAGTGTGTTACATACATTACAGCGTGTTGGTGGCATTTTAGTAGCGTGTTAGTAGCGTGTCATTGGCTTGTTGGGAGCGTGTTGGGATCGTGCCTGTGGCGTGCCTGTGGCGTGTTGGTGGCATGTAGGCAGCACGTTGGTAACGTGTTAGTAGCGTGTCAATGCGTACGTAGCCGCCACTAACACATCAGGACATGCCGGTAGCGCATCCACACCCGCCGCCAACGCGCCCAGGCGCGCCGGCAACACGTCAAACTCGTCGAGAAATGCTGGAGCAATGCCATTAACGCGCCCACTACACGTCGCTGGGAAGTCACCGACGCGCCAACGGAACGGTCGCATTTTGGGGGGGAAAAAACCCAACGTTAACTGACGTTCATCAACGGTCTACCAGCGTTCCGCTGGCTAGCCGCCAACGGTGTCGACGTGTTGCTAACGCGTTCGTAACGCGCTCACCAACACACTGACACACGTTGCAGCCCGTCGAAAGTTTTGTGCAAGCACAAAACGATCAGCGCGAGCCAGCGGGCGCCGAAGTGTTGGCTCACACATTGCTATCAGTGTATGTGTACCGACGCGCCGGTAATGCGCCGGTAACGTACCGGACGTGTACCGACGTTTCGCCCAAAAACCCAACACGCTGGCACGCGTTGTCCAATGCTGGTGCAACACGTCATAGTGTGACTGCGCCATTACGGCCCATGATGTGTAGGTCTAACTCAGATTTGTCTATTACATATCCATATATATATATATATAGAGAGAGAGAGAGAGAATTTTATTTGACTTCATCAAATTTTGGACATAACACCGAATACAGATAAATCTGTTGAATTATTGTCTTCATTATCCCAGAAACATAAGCTATGCTATGTTTGTGTGACATATTCAGTGGTTCATATTCATTACTGGAAGGCAATTTTACTATTTCTGCTGGATTTGGTAAATGTCATCAATAATAGTTATAACTCATATAGAACAAAAAATCTGTACGTTAACGGTTTAAATTGAGACATGGAATACAAACACCACTACCCTCCCTTACCCCCGCCCCAAAATAAAACATAAATAAAATACAAACACCACCACTGGCCTTTTACAACCAACTTACATAGTTGTAGGCAGCTTCGCTACTCGTTACTGAACTTGAGTATTTAGCGTTTGTACATTGGAAACAAACTGCTCTTTTGGAGCTATTCAGGACAGGAGATTGTCATAGGTAGGTTTAACTGTCTACTTTGTCTTATTTTTGTCTTGCAGAAAGTTTTAGTCAAATTCACCAGGTTCGACCTTGAACTCTCAACTTCATGTAAATCTGATAGCCTCAAGATTTACAATAATGACTCAGCAGAAGGAACCCCGGTAAAGAACTTGTGTGGTTTCTTAACTCCCAACAGTACAGTCTCAACTAGACGATACATCTACCTGAAGTTTACGACTGACCACATTAGAACATATGTTGGATTCAAGGTAAGAGTCTTTATATAAAGATATTTTCTTTTTATTGAACATTTATACTGCCTATCATGGTTAGGTCTGAAAAGACTTTTCTTCACCATTAGACATTTGATCAATTGAAAGCCTGAGCATACACTGTTACCGAACCAAGGGATTTTTAACCTCCACCACCACATAGACATTGTATAAGAGCAACTGGCCTTTGATGATGCTGTAAGTTATACACAGCAGTGGAAATCCAAATTGACAGAGGTGATGGCACGGGAAATGGAACCATCAAGTTTATATTAGGAGTCTGATCTAGAAAAAAAGTCAGATACTCTAACCACCCCGCTACAGAGGACACCACTTGAAGAAGTTTCAAAAAGAAAGTGCTGAAATGAATTATTCAAGCATAGGCCAACATGCCATTTAATTTGGCCTTAATTTGTTCCCATATTATTCCCATTATGGCAAATTGCTCTCACAGTATTTGGGTTAGTTATGAACATGCATGCAAAACTCACAGGATATCTGCACGATTTCCATTTACTGCAGCAAGAAGAATATCCACCTCCTTAATAATCTGATAATACAAACCTTAATTTAGAACGCGGGACTTCATAATTTGGTATATATATAATATATCAATCATCCAGTGGGACTGACACTGCTGTACATCTGGTGGAGGTGAGGAGGCCACAGGTCGCACCACCAGTACAGTATTGGGTCTTACGGAGTATAGCAATAATAATGGCTTTCTTTGTGGGGGAGTGGTTAGAGTGTCTGACTTTTTTCTAGGTCAGTCTCCTAATCTGAGGGTTGGCGAATTTGGATTTCCACCGCTGTGTATAACTTACAGCGTCATCAAAGGCCGGTTGCTCTCATCCCATGTCTATGTGGTGTGGGAGGTTAAAAATCCCTTGGGTCGGTAAAAGTGTAGGCTCGGGCTTTCTATCGACCAGCAGTGGAATGAGGAAGACCAGTCGTCTATGACTGAAATTTCCCCTGCTTAAACAACTAATGGACCAACAAAAAAATTAAAAAATAATAATAATAATTCCCTTACATATCTTTGGTCGTAATGCTTGCATTGCGTTTGATTCGTGGCAAAGGAGGAGTGCCCCCCCCCTCTCTCTTCCCTACCCTCTGCCTGTTGGCTTCTTGCATAATCACCCCCATCGCCATGGAACGCCTCACCGCCCTCGTCCAGGCAATGGCCGTCACTCCGCCTCCGGCCCCAGCTCCCGGTCCTGGACCGACTGGCCGATATAGTGCAGGAGCTCGCCATGGGCTCTGGGGCCGCCGACCCTGCGACGCATCGCCACCTCCCCGCGCCAGCTGCGCCCCACCAGGAGATCCACCCCCTCTACAGACGGTACACCAGACAAGGCACCTATGTGACCCAGCAGGCCACCTCTGCGGCCTGCCTCCCTCCAGCCCTGCGAGCCGCCCCAGACCACAACCCCGCCCCGGCTGCCGAGGCGGTGCGGGAAATCCTCGAGTCCGCCGAGGCGCAAAATACAGGACGAGGAAGAGGTATCCCATCAGGTTACATCTTCCCCCACGACCTCATCGAGAGGGGGCCCGAGGGGAAGGCCCTCAAAGAGGGGAGGCCACCAAAGAGTACAACCTTGCCCTCCGGATGTCTGAGTCGATGGACACTTACATTAGAGAGCTGCGTCACAAAATTGCATATTGTGAATATGGCGTTATTGAAGATTCGATACTGAGGGAGAGGCTCGTAGCCGGTGTGAACGACAAGAATTTACGAGACAAGTTGCTTCGACCGCCTAACCTAACGCTCATCAATTGTCTCGAAATATGTTGGGTTAGTGAATATAATGCCAACCAGCTCGACACCACAAAAGAAGACTGCCAATTAGACGCCATTAGCAAGTATGGCCGACAACAGTCACACGCCCCAGTACCGGCAACACCACTTCAAACACATCCCAGGCGAGCTGTTCTCGGTGTGGTTACATGCATGGGCGGGCAACCTGCCCAGCCAAGGACAAAGAATGCGATGGCTGTGGGAAAATAGGCCATTTTCTCAAAGTGTGCAGAGGACGGAGACGCAGTGCGGCGCCGGTACATGCTCTTGACATGGACAGGACCAGCAGACACGGTGAATGGTGGTTGACGGATGCAGGAGAGGAGGACGGTGATGACGACCTGTTCATAGGAGCCATGTCCGAGGACGATGACGACGAAGAGGCAGGCTTGTGGCACAAGAAGTTACGAGTCGGTGACAAAAGTGTATGTTTCAAGCTGGACACGGGCTCGAAGGCCAATATTATTCCCAGCAAAACTTTTCGGTCATTGGGAACTGGTTCACTAATGCCCGCACGCTGCCGGTTGGTGACATACACCGGCCAACGGATTCTTCCGGAAGGAGAGACGAGACTACCAGTAAATGGACACATGATACCATTTCATGTCACAGAGAGTGGGTGTGCTATCCTTGGGAAGGACGCATGTGTGTTGCTAGGACTAATAACGCGCGCCGACGTCGTGGATCGCCTGTCGACAAAAGATCGCCTGTCGACAAAAGCCTCCGAAGCTACTAAACTGATAAATAAATTCAGGGACATTTTTGATGGCTTAGGTACAATTAAAGTTAATTCAAAAATTCATGTGAACCTTGATATATGCCCTGTAATTGATCCACCATGTAGAATTCCTCATGCTGTCTGTGACGAAGTAAAGTTAGAGTTGGATCGTATGGTAATAATGGGTGTGATTGTTCCTCAGGTTGAACCAACACCGTGGGTTAACTCGATTACTGTGGTGCGCAAGCCGGGAAAGATCAGAATTTGTCTGGACCGAATAGAGCGATTTTGCATAGCCCATATCCTAATAAGACAGTGGAACAAGTTGTAGCAAAGACGGCGGGAGCTCAGTACTTCTCAGTACTGGACGCCAACAGCAGGTACTGGCAGATACAGTTGGATGAACCCAGTTCACACCTTTGTACTTACAATACCCCTTGGGGCTGATGCCGGTATACCCGGTTACCTTTTGGAATTAAAACTGTGGGGGATATCTTCATCCAAGAAATGAATGAGATATTCAGGGATCTAGAAGGGGTTGAAATCATAGCGGATGATATTTAGATTTTTGGCAATTCATTTGAGCAGCACAACAAAAGATTAGAGACGGTGTTGGAACAAGCTCGTAAAGTAGACCTACGTCTGAACCCCAAATAGTCGAAGATAGGACAAACCAGTGTGATGTATGTCGGACATGTGTTGACTAAAGATGGCTTAAAACCTAACCCTGAAAGAGCAAGTGCAATTCTTGAAATGCCCACTCCCACAGATAAGGCTGCAATTCAGCGGTTTCTTGGCATGATGAATTACGTAAACAAGTTCATCCCTAATTTATCGAAGATAGCGAAACCTTTGCGGACTGTCCTAGCCAAGGACAGTGCCTGGCACTGGGAGGAGGCACAGGAGAACGCGTTTAACATTGTTAACCGAGGCGCCAGTACTAACATATTATGATGTAGCAAAACCACTCGTACTGCAAGTAGATGCTTCACAGTCTGGGCTCTGGGCCACTTTATTTCAAGATCAGCGCCCCATAGCTATGGCGTCAAAGGCGCTCGACAAAACACAATCAAATTACGCTGTAATAGAGAAGTAGCTACTGGCGATCTGTTTCGGCTGTAAGAAGTTCCACGATTACATCTTCGGGAAAGAAATTACAGTCGAAACAGATCATAAGCCACTCATTAACATAATGTTGAAGCCAATAAACACATTGTCAGCTCAAATGCAATGCATGAGGATGAGGCTCCAAAATTACAACATTAACGTTGAACATAAAAAAGGTGTTAATATGTTTTTTGCAGATGCCCTGTCATGAGCGCACTCAACCAAAGTAGACTCAAGTGATCTGTTTGACAAGACCATCAGTGTCGCGGCAATCGGGTTTGTGAGTGATGACATCACACGAATAACACTAGAAACACAAAAAGACAACACACTTCGTGAGCTAAATGACTTAACTAAAAACGGGTGGCCAGAGAGCAACACGGCATTACGCCATGACATCAAACCATATCATACGTAGCGGGAAGACATAGTGAGCTATGATGGGGTCCTAATGAAAGATAATAGAATCATTATTCCGAAGTCGATGCAAAGCGAAATATTAGATAAATTGCACAAGTCTCATTTGGGAGATGTAAAATGCAAGCAGCTTGCAAGAGATTATGTTTTTTGGCCAGGGATGGCAAAACAGATACAAGATAAGGTGTCACATTGCCAAATATGCCAGAGCGAGCGAAACATTTTACACAGAGAGCCGATGATTTCGCACAAAATACCGGACACACCATACCTGAAAATTGGGGTAGACCTATTTCATTGTAATCAAGAAGATTATATAATGATCATCGATTATTATTCTAACTTTCCAGAAATAGTTCTACATCGAGCAAGAACATAATAAATGTACTCAAAGACATGTTCGGAAGGAATGGGATACCAGTGGAAGTAGTGTCGGATAATGGGCCTCAATTCATCAGTGACGATTATAAAAGATTTGCCAAACAATACGGTTTCACCCGCAAAGCAATGGGCAAGTGGAGCGGTACATTCGAACAATCAAATCATTAATCAATAAAGCAATCAAAGATGAAACAGACATCAATATCACACTCTTAGCTTACCGAAATACAACGATTGCCAAACTAAAAGCATCTCCGGCACAGCTGTTTATGAGCAGGAAGTTGAGATCAAAGATACTTGTCTTGCTTAGCAAGTTGAAACCGAAGGCAGTGACCTCAAAAATGAAACACACACAAGAAAGACAGGCGAAGCAGAGAAGCTACTAAAACAAACATGCAGGGAAAATACACAAGAAACTGGGAATGGGTGATGCAGTCAGATACCGGACATATGACCGGAAATGGGCCCGCGGTCACATATACAAAATCGGCAATGTAGAAGATAGGCAGTACGAAGTAAGAAATGAGGATGGTAATGTTCTAACAAGAAATCGAGTGCACTTATTTAGTATTCCCGAAAGGCACGTTCAAGTCAGAAAAGACAGAACAGAAAACAGACACAGAACACAGTAAGAGTGGTTGGGCCAACAAACTACACACATTACATAACAAGATCCGGTTGAACTGTTCGCCCAGTAGAGAGGCTCGGGTATGTGACGCCAATGATGAAAGACACATAACCGCAATTGAATGACAATTAGACATGGAACATTGCTGAACAAGCCATAAACGTGCGAACGTAATTAAAACCAAATGGTTGTTGATATCCTGATGGTTAATTAAAATTGATCTACTGTTGTTTTGCTTGATTGTGATATTATCAAGGTTGTAATGAAGTGCACAGACTGTTAATCTATAAGTGAAATTATGGTGTCATGACATTTATGTCATGAATCTGATGTGATTGAAGAGGTTAATTACCTGTAAACGAGTGTTCATTAAGAGCTTGAAACAAGATGATAAAGTCATGTCAATAATTGATAAATGTTGAATGGACATTGCTATGCCGATATTTGCTGATTCGGTGTGATGATAATTTAGACTTAGACATCCTCAGGTGTGTTAAGTTTTTTTTTTGTTTGTTTTGTTTTGGTTTGTATTGCGTGCATGTTTCGTTACCTTGTGTCTTGAAACATTGTTTATCCCATCGCGTTTCGTTTGCCGGGGAGGGGAGTGGGCCTCCGGACACATTGCCTGGCCCGCCCCCCCGCTGATGCCCTCCCACCTCGCGGCCGTCGCCGCCCACCTGGCCGCCACTGGACCCTCGGACGTGGTCCCTCTGGCCGCCCTTCTCCTTGGGTACTACGGGATGCTTTGGCAGTCCAGCCTCCTCTCTCCCAGCCCCGAGGTGTGGGGCGGCCCCCACACCATCACCACGCCGACATCGCCCTGGAGCTCCAAGACCATCACCCTGCCCTCGGGGGCGGTCGCCCTCTTCGTCCCCACCTCGCCGGGCCGCCCCCTCTGCCCCGTCGCCAGGGGGCGGCCCAGGCCTGCCAGCACACTGGGGTTCCCCTCGAGGACATCATGGCCCAGGGCACCTGGACCTCGGGCGTGGTCCATGCCTACGTTCCCCGCCTCGAGCCCTCTCCTCTGTTTTGGTGGCGGGCTCTTTGGGGCACCACACCCCTTCCGGACTCTGACATTCTCCCCATGGACTCTCTCAATCCTATTTTACCGTTACTTTGATTTATTGATTGCTATTATCTTGATTCATTGCTTATTGACATTTGATTGATTGATTACCTCATTGCTGCACTTGATCTTCTTCACTGAATAAAGTGTTTTTATTTCCACATCTGCCTTTTCTTCCTCCTTCGTCACGTATCGGTCGTAATGCTTGCATTGCATTTGATTTGTGGCGAAGGAGGAGTGCCCCCCTCTCTTCCCGACCCTCCACCCTTTGGCTTCTTGCATAATCCCCCCCCTGGTTGGGCCTTATAACCCGACCGGCCTGCTGCTCCCAGCCACTCGCCTCCGCTCGCCCCTGCAGCACTCACCATTTTTTCTCCATCCACTACCCTTACTTACTTACACCTACCTCTCTCTGCTAGGTTGAAGGGCTCTTCGGGGTGCCTCCCGCCTTCCTGACTCTGACATTCTCCCCAAGGACTCTCTCAATCCTATTTTACCGTTACTTTGATTTATTCATTGCAATTATCTTGATTCATTGCTTATTGACATTTGATTGATTGATTACCTCATTGCTGCACTTGATCTTCTTCACTGAATAAAGTGTTTTTATTTCCATCTCTGCCTTTTCTTCCTCATTCGTCACGTATCATACTTGCATAATGCATTATATATCACATATATCTTCATGTTTATTTGACAGAAAAGAGCATATGAGTGGTGGTTCAAACCCCATCTGGGCAAATGTCAATTGTTCTTAGAACTTTACCAGGCTGCTTAGGCCTATCATGAGTCATTTAGTTTGGGGTGTGTGGGTGGACAAAAACACTGCATGAGCAGACGTTATCACACAGCTCGGGTGCTGAGCTGAACTGAGCTGTTCACTTGGAGGCCCATGGGCGTGGCCCGTCATGCCATTTGGTCATTTGTTTGTTTGAGTTTTACGTCCTGGCAACTTCTAAGGTCATATCACGACGGGTACCGACTTGTGGTTGTGAGCACTCATGGCAACTTTTATAATCTGTCCCACTAGCCACCAGCACCATGGCCCAATACTGTGCTGACTAGTACTTGTCCTATCGTATTAATGCCAAGTGCCATGCTAGGAAGCGAAAAGTATCAATTTTATAAGTGATTGCTTTGAATTGACCAGGATTCAAACTCCAGATCTTCCGTACGCAAAGCCTGTGCTCTACCGATTAGGCCACCGGGTCCGTGTCATTCGGTGGAGTTGCTATGGTGGCGCTGCTGTCTCGCGTCCTTGGTTACCACTGACATCAGCACTCGGTACCCCCGGCCTCCACGCAAAACACAAACAATTTAATTCCGTGGCCCCTAAACTCGAGGAGCCGGACACGGTGACCGAATCGGTAGAGCGTTGGCTTCCCGTGCGGAAGGTCGGGAGTTTGAACCCAGGGCGAGTCAAACTAATGAATTACAAAATTGATGCGTGTCGCTACCTAGCCTGGCACATGTCATTACTAGGATAGAACAAGTACTGGTTAGCTCAGTATCAGGATAATGCGACTGAGTGGGAAATCGGGACATGGTGCCGATGGCCTGATTTCCCAGTGGGGCAGCACTATGTAGTTGCCATGAGTGTGCACTGGTGCACACTGTCACAAGTCTGTACCCATCCTGATATGACCTTAGATGTTGCCAGGATGTAAAGCTTCAACAACCAACCAATCAGAGGAAGTCTCACTCCCTTCTTTCCTACAGATATTATTCACCTTCGGCATTAACGGCGGCGGAGACTTCGGTAAGTGTCTGCAGAATGGGAGGTTTTTTTTTCGTTCAAGTGTTTTTATTGCTCTGAATAACAGAAAAGTGTTTTTTAAAGAATTTATTAACAAAAGTAATCGTAACCATGGAGGCTGAGCAGATTCATGGCTAATGGGTGGCAGAGATCCGAATGTTCATCAATTGCTGACCAGGAGTAGGGACGAGGCAAGACCTCAGAGTTTTGAGATGAGCACCAGGAGACAGGCGAAGGAAGATGAATCAGCGCTCACGTGTCTCCTTTTTGGGCGTGTTGGGATGTGTTACCGGCGCGTTACAAACGCGTTACCGGCACGTCGGCACACGTCGGTACACTTTGAGTGACAGCAAGGTCTGGACGGACACGTTGGCGCGGGTCGGGCCGCGCCGAAGGTTTTGTGCATGCTCAAAACTTTCGACATGCCACAACGGGCGTCAACATGTTGGGTCGCGCGTTACGGGCGCGTTAGCAGGACGCGGCACACGTTAGAAGCGCGTTGGAGGCCCGTTGCTGGCACGTTGCTTAACGTCGATTAATGGTGGTATTTTTTCGAGCATCCCCCTGTTGCGTTCCCCCCTGTTGCGTTCCCCCTGTTGCGTTCCCCCTGTTGCGTTCCCCCTGTTGCGTTCCCCGTCTTGCGGTCCTCCCTCTTGCGTTCCCCCATCTTGCGTTCCCCCTCTTCCATTCCCCCTCTCCCATTCCCCCTCTTCCATTCCCCTCTCTTCCATTCCCTCTCTTCCATTCCCTCCCCTTCCATTCTCCCTCTTGCGTCCCCCCTCTTGCGTTCCCTCTCTTGCGTTCACCCCTCTTGCGTTCCCCCTCTTGCGTTCCCCCTTCTTCCATTCCCCCATCTTCCATTTCCATTCTCTGCCCTCTTCCATTCCCTGCTCTTCCATTCCCCCTCTTGCGTTCCCCCTCTTGCATTCCCCCTCTTGCGTCTTTTTCATTCCCCTCTTCATTCCCCCTCTTCCATTCCCCTCTTCCATTCCCCTCTCTTCCATTCCATCTCTTCCATTCCCCCTCTTCCATTCCCCTTCTTCCATTCTCCTCTTTTCCCCCTCATTCCCCCCTCTTCCATTCCCTCTCTTGCATTCCCCCTCTTGCATTCACCCTTCTTCCATTCCCCCTCTTGCATACCCCTCTTGCATACCCCCTCTTGCATTCCCCCTCTTGCATTCCCCCTCTTCCATTCTCCCTCTTCCATTCCCCCTCTTTCATTCTCCCCTCTTCCATTCTCCCCTCTTCCCTTCCCCCTCTTCCATTCCCCCTCTCATTCCCTCCCTTCATTCCTTCCTCTTCCATTCCCCTCTCTTCCGTTCCCCCTCTTTCATTCCCCCTCTTTTGTTCCCCCTCTTTCGTTCCCCCTCTTTCATTCCCCCTCTTTCATTTCCCCTCTTCCATTCCCCCTCTTCCATTCCCCCTCTCCGTTCCCTGTCCATTCCTCTCCTTCCATTCCCTTTTTTTTTTTTTTTTTTTTTTTTCCCTGTTGCATTCCCCCTCTTTACATTCCACCCATCTTCAATTCCCCCTCTTCCTTTCCCTAACTTTGTCATTTCCCTTCTTCCATTGTCTCCTGTTCATCTCTCCATCCGTCCACATTCCTCTCCCAACCATTTCCCGCTCTTCCTACCATCCCTCTTCCGTTTCCCCTCTTGCATTCCCCCTGTTGTGTTCCCCCCTGTTGCGTTCCCCCATCTTCTGTTCCCCGTCTTCCATTCCGCTTCTTCCATTCCTCCTCTTCCATTCCCCCTATCCCATTCCCCCTCTTCCATTCCCCTCTCTTCCATTCCCTCTCTTCCATTCCCTCCCTTTCCATTCCCTCCTCTTCCGTTCCCCCTGTTGTATTGCCGCTCTTGCGTTACTCCTGTTGTTCCTCCTGTTGCGTTTCCCCTTGTTGGTTTCCCCCTTTTTCCGTTTAGACTGTTCATCATCCGCTTGTTTGTTGCGTTCCCCCTCCTTGCGTTCCCCACTCTTCCGATCTGGTCCATGGGGAACCGGGGTAGAATAGTTTCCTTGCACCCCCTTGCAGATCGTAAAAGGCGACAAATGGTGCGGCTTGTTTGCCGTGAGTCGCGACTCGTGTCGGTGGAGGAAGGGATCCTGGTGCATGAGGACTGCAAGGGGCCAAGGCTCCTTGTGGACCAACACTTCACTTTGGCCTCGACTTCATCTAGGCGCGAGGTTGGAATGGCCCGTTCCAATCAATCGGCTGGTCATGCCAAGCCCTAGGTAGATTAATGGAGAATGGATATATATATTGTACAACCACTGTATTTAAATTTATATTTACACAATTACCAAGTCATTCTTCACTTCCTAGAAGGCGGTGGCTAGGGTCAATCTAGTACTGGTTATGCTTTTTTTGCCTCCATGCTAGCGTATATTATCCTCGTATCCCTGGTGTGTATCTGTCCGTTACCACAGTGCTGCACACCCCAATTTTGAGGGCTCCGTGGTGGGTGGGGAGCGAGGATGACGAACCAAAAACAATTGAATATGGATACTCAAAACCCCCCAAACAATAAGAAAAGATTACCAGACACGGAAATGAAATCGGACTCTGATTCGGACTCACGTCCGAACGCTGATGATTGGCCATGGTTCATTATGATTGAATCATTGAATAACGAGGCATCAGTTGCCAAACTTTCCCCTTTTGCCATTCACAAGGGCATTATGGGAATTGCTGGCACAGTCAAAGACGTGAAGAAACTACGAAGTGGACATATTCTGGTGGAGTGTGCTAAGAAAGCGCATGCCGACAATCTGCTACGTGCAAGCACGCTAGCAGGCGTCGGCATCAAGGCCTCTCCTCATCGAACTCTCAACTCTAGCAAAGGAGTAATCCGGACTAGAGATCTTGATGGTGTTGATGAGGATGAGATAGCACATGAGCTCAAGTCTCAAGGAGTGTTAAACATATGAAGAATAGTTATAAAGAGGGATAACAAGTCCATAAAAACAGGGACATATATCCTCATGTTTGGCAAGCCTTTTCCGCCCAAGAATTTGAAAATTGGATACCTTAGTGTGAATGTGGATGTCATCATCCCAAACCCACTTTGATGCTTCCAATGCCAGAAGTTTGGTCATGGCAAGGATAGATGCAAAAATGAAATCATCTGTTTTAAGTGTGGTCAAAAAGGTCATGACAACACCAGTTGTCAAAACCAGGCAAAATGTTCCAATTGCCTGGGTGACCATATGGCCATATCTACAGACTGTCCTGTCTGGAAAAAAGAAAAGCTAATTCAGCAGATCAAAACTGAGAAGCGGCTAAGCTACCCAGAAGCTCGCAGGCTGGCTGAGGTGAATACTCCCTCGCCAATCACCAAGAGCTATGCTGCGGCAGCCAAAGCCTCCAACAGGACAATTGAATGCCAGACTGAACTGACGTGGTTGACTGGAGGGAAGCCCACTGCCTTCACCCCAGTCTCAAATCCGACGCCGGTTTCGATCAAAAGTAATAATAGTAATACTAGTATTGCGGTGCAGACGCTGGCCGAGCCGGCGATGCCCAAAAAGAAGAAGAACAATTTGTCGGACCGAGTTCCGAAGGGATCTTTGACCCCTACGGACAAAACATCCAGGGGGTCATCGATCTCAAAAAAATTAACATCAAATAGATATCGGGCGCTGGCTGACATTGAGATGCCTGAGACTGTGGAAACCCGCAGTTGAAGTCTCTCCCTCAAACCAAAGGCGAGGGGGAGAACACCTGTCACTGCTCCAAAATGACAGTGACAGGTGCATCTCTTATTCAATGGAACTGCCGAGGTTTTAGGAGCAACATCGAAGAGTTGTCTCTTCTTTGTTGCAACCTCAATCCACTCGCTGTTTGCCTACAAGAAACTTATATACAAGCTTCTGAGAGTTGTAGTCTTAAAGGCTACACCATTCATAACAAGCATGCACCAGATGGAGACCGAGCCACTGGCGGCTCCTCCATCTTGGTCAGACGTGATGTGGTGTGTACGCCAGTGGCTGTTGCTTCAACTCTTCAACAACATCTGGGAGTCGGGTGTCGTCCCCGCCTCTTGGCGGGAGGAGACAGTAATACCGATTCCCAAACCCGGTAAAGACCAGAGTGAAGCCCACAACTATCGACCCATAGCCCTTACAAGCTGCATCTGTAAAACCATGAAGCGCATGGTAAACAACCGCCTCGTCTGGCTCCTGGAGTCAGGACACCACCTGTCCAACCTTCAATGTGGCTTCAGACGGGGCCGCAGCACCCTCGACCATTTGGTGCGCATGGAGACCTTCATAAGAGATGCTTTCCTTAAGAAGGAGCACATTGTGGCTGTCTTTTTCGACCTCGAAAAAGCCTATGACACAATGTGGCAGCATGGCATCGTGGAGGATCTTCATGCGATTGGCCTTCGTGGCCACTTGCCAATTTTCATCAGGAACTTTCTAGCCTTCAGGCATTTCCACGTCCGTGTCAAGACTACCTATTCCCGCCTACACTCACAGGAACTAGGAGTACCTCAAGGCAGCATACTGGCCGTGACCCTTTCGGGGTCAAGGTCAATGGTATTGCTGCTGCTGTAAAGCGGGGGGTCTCCTGTAGTCTTTTCGTGGACGACTTTGTTTTATATTACAGCGGTGCTAACATGAATGTCATAGAGAGACAGCTACAACCAAGCATAACTCGATGGTCCATCGATGGTCAGTTCTGAACGGTTTCAAATTTTCCAAGACCAAAACAGTCTGCATGCACTTCTGCCTGCTGCATAGAATGCATGCGGAACCGGAGCTGACCCTGGATGGGGATCCCATCAAAGTCATTGAGAAAACCAAATTTCTGGGCCTCATTCTCGACGCAAACTGTCTTTTGTGCCACATATAAAGTACCTGAAAACAAGATGCCTGAAAGCGCTGGATATTCTGAGGGTGCTGTGCAGCTCAGAGTGGGGAGCGGACAGAGATGTTCTGCTCTCCGTGTACAGAACCTTGGTTCGTTCACGAGTGGATTACGGCAGCATAGTATAAGGTTCCGCAAGGAAATCATATATTGGGCTGCTAGACACGATCCACCACCAGGGACTGCGCCTGGCCCTTGGGGCCTTCCGCACCTCACCAGTTCAGAGCCTTTATGTCGAAGCCAATGAACCATCACTTAACAACAGGAGAATCAAACTGGCCATGCAATATGTAGTCAAGATAAAAACTAATGCATTGAATCCTGCACACAATTGTCTATTCGAGCAACATGACGAATCCAGGTATGAAGCCAGGCCAAATTACATCCGGCCACTGAGGCTCCGAATGAAACCTCATTTGGAGGCCTTGGGCGTGGATTTGGACGTGTTGGAGGATGCCAAAGTCCCAGAACATCCCCCGTGGTCGTTGAGAAAGCCATCGGTTATCCTCCGACTCACGGAACTGAGGAAGTCTGGGACACATCCACTTGAGTACCAAGGACTGCATGCAGAGATTCAAGGCCAGTTTGCAGACCACCTCTCCCTATACACTGATGGTTCGAAAGACCAAAGCCGGGTAGCTGCTGCGGCAGTCTGCCGACGGGAAAAATTTGGTGTACGTTTGCCCGATCAGAGCTCGATTTTCACTGCAGAAGCCCGAGCACTCCTTCTCGCTTTAGAGTGTATCGAGGTATCCAACCACACTAACTATGTTATATACAATGATTCGTTATCTTGCCTCCTGGCTGTTGCTGGACTGAAAACGAATCACCCTATTCTAGCAATGGTCATTTATAAAATGAACCAACTGACAACGGATGGGTATGATATCCACCCGTGCTGGGTGCCTGGCCATGCCGGCATACAAGGAAACGAATGAGCTGATCGGGCTGTGAAGAAGGCCCTGAACTGTGATCTTGAACCGTGTCTGATCCCTCACTCAGATCTGAAACTACTAATAGCCACCCACATAAAATCCAAATGGCAACATGAGTGGGATGAAAACATTAATAAATTTAAAGAAATTGAACCATCTGTGGAAAAGCCACCACAGACTCATGCGGGAGGTCGGCGGGACCAAGTAGTCCTTAGCCGCTGCCGTATTGGCCACTCGTGGCTTACACATGCTTTTTTGCTCAAGGGGGAACCTCCCCCTGAATGTATTGGGTGTCAGGCCCCACTGACACTCAAACACATTTGACTAAATTGCCTTGATTTTTTGGCCCTGCGCCAACGGTTCTACACTGCAGACAGGGAATTTTTTTCCCTTGACCACAAATATATGATTGTGAGCTTTCTAATTTAATTAGTGTCTATTGGCACATAATTGATTGTCTGCTTTTACATGTAAAAGCGATGGTTTGAACAAAAAACAAACATTTCTCGCCGTGAATAATTATGTCCTATGCTGCCGACACGGCGTAAAGCAACCACCAATCAATCAATCAATCAATCCGATCCCCGTCTTCCGTTCCTCCTCGTCCGTTCCTCCTCTTCCGTTCCTCCTCTTCTGTCCCTCCTCTTCCGTCCCTCCTCTGGAATGGAAGAGGGAATGGAAGAGGGGGAATGGAAGAGGAGGGAATGGAAGAGAGGGGAATGGAAGGGGAGGGAATGGAAGAGAGGGGAATGGAAGAGGGGGAATGGGAGAAGGGGAATCGAAGAGGAGGAATGGAAGAGTGGGAATGGAAGAGGAGGAATGGAAGAGGGGGAATGGAAGAGGAGGGAATGGAAGAGCAGGAATGGGAGAGGGGGAATAGAAGAGGGGGAATGGAAGAGAGGGAATGGAAGAGAGGGGAATGGAAATGGAGGGAATGGAAGGGGAGGGAATGGAAGAGAGGGAAGGGAAGAGAGGGGAATGGAAGAGGAGGGAATGGAAGAGGGGGAATGGAAGGGGGGGAATGGAAGAGGAGGAATGGAAGAGGGGGAATGGAAGAGGAGGGAATGGAAGAGGGGGAATGGGAGAGGGGGAATGGAAGAGGAGGAATGGAAGAGGGGGACTGGAAGAGGGGGGATCGAAGAGGAGGGAATGGAAGGGAAGGGAATGGAAGAGAGGGAAGGGAAGAGAGGGGGGAATGGAAGAGAGGGAATGGATGAGGAGGGAATGGAAGAAGAGGAATGGAAGAGGGGAATGGAAGAGGAGGGAATGGAAGAGGGGGAATGGAAGAAGAGGAACGGAAGAGGGGAATGGAAGAGGGGGAATGGAAGAGGGGGGAATGGAAGAGGAGGGAATGGAAGGGAGCGAATGGAAGAGAGGGAATGGAAGAGAGGAGAATGGAATAGGGCGGTATGGAAGGGAAGGGAATGGAAGAGAGGGAAGGGAAGAGAGGGGAATGCAAGAGTTTAGGGATGGAAGGGAAAATTTGGGGGAATGGAGGAGAGGGGAATGGAAGAGAGGGAATGGAAGAGAGGGGAATGGAAGAGAGGGGAATGGAAGAGGGGGAATGGAAGAGGAGGGACTGGAAGAGAGGGGAATGGAAGAGGAGGGAATGGGAGAGGGGGGAATGGAAGAGGGGGAATGGTATTAAGAGGGGGAATGGAAGAGGGGGAAGGGCATGAGGAGGGAATCGAAGAGGGGTCAATTGAAGTAAAGAGTGGAGGGGGATGGAAGAGTGGGAGGTATGGGAAGAGAGGGATGGATTATAGGGGGGAAAGGAGAGAGGGATTGGTAAAGAGGGGGGAAGAAGAGGGAGAGGAGTGGGAATGGGGGAGAGAGGGGAATGGAAGAGGGGGACTGGAAGAGGGGGAATGGAAGAGGGGGAATGGGAGAGGAGGGAATGGAAGAGGAGGAATGGAAGAGGGGGAATGGAAGAGGAGGGAATGGAAGAGGGGGAATGGGAGAGGGGGAATTGAAGAAGAGGGAGGGGGGAATGGAAGAGGAGGAATGGAAGAGAGGGAATGGAAGAGAGGGAATGGAAGAGAAGGGAATGGAAGGGAGGGAATGGAAGAGAGGGAATGGAAGAGAGGGGAATGGAAGAGGAGGGAATGGAAGAGAGGGAAGGGAAGAGAGGGGAGATACTTTTTTGGGGGGTTTCCGCCACGTGTCGACACACTTTGGCCGCGCGCTAATAACACGCTACTAACACGCTGCGGTGACGTCAAGTTTTCTCCCAAAACGTCGAAAAGTTGGACGTGTCTCGACGGGTTGCAAACATTTTGCGCGTCGGCGGCACGATGGAAAAAACGTTGTAGTGTGACAGCACCATAATGTGACAGCACCATTAGTTAGAGGGTGGGTGGGTGGGAAAGCGAATTGTTCGGCAGGGCGTGCTGTGAGAAAGTGAGGAGATGGGGAACAGGTAAGCACAACGAAGACAGAAATAGACATAGCCTCGTGAGCAAATTACCCATATTAGCCTCGGCCAACATGACCAATGCACTTGTCTTCCAGTCAAAGCATAGATGCAAAGTTGAAAATTAAGAGGCCATGATTTATATGTCCACTTTCTCCTTAAATACTTAAAATAAACCAGGTCTACACTGACCTTAAATCTGGGGCCATATGCATGACTCGGTTTTAGCGGATTTTGGTGTTACCGCCTGATACCGTTTATCTATCGCCGAGCTCCGGAAGTATGTCAAGCGGTATGCAGGAGCGCTTAACACTTTCATTATAGCTAAACGTGAATTTATTTATAGATTTGGGAAATCCCTCTGCGCCTGTAGCCGGCGAGCACCGCTATTTGACAATATCGCTGCCGACTCGCCGATGGCGGGGGCGATTTGTTTACTTTACATTCGTCGATTCGACAATATTAATATCACCGCCGACACGGCGGCAGCATTAATATTGCTTCGAATTTAGGGTTAATTTCATGAGATTTCACTTATTGCGTATGTAATTCTGTTAAATATGATAGCATTTAATAGATTTGGGCCTAATATATTGCTGCCGCCACCGCATCGACGTCGCTTTCCATACTGGCGGCGCCGTCGCCGCCGCCGCCACATCGGCGGCAATATATTAGGCCCAAATCTATTCAATGCTATCATATTTATCAGAATTACATACGCAATAAGTGAAATTTCATGAAATTAACCCTAAATTCGAAGGAATATTAATGCTGCCGCCGCACCGGCGGCGATATTAATATTGTCGAACTGACGAATGCAAGCAACCGCCGCCACCACCGCCAGTATGGAAAGCGGCGTCAATGCAACGGCAGCGGCGATTTCTTTAGTTTACATTCGTCGATTCGAAAATATTAATATTGCCGCCATTGCTGCGGCAGGGTTAATCTCGCTTCGATTTTAGGGTTAATTTAATAAAATTTCACTATTTGACTATGTAACTCTGTTAAATATGACAGCATTGAATAGATTTGGCCCTAATCGGTACCTAACACCGCCTGTAAACCAGCTATGGAACGGGTTTACCGTAACCTAGTTTAAGCTTGTGGTGTTAGCCCTATCACTGACTCATGCATAGCGACTTTTCGGTGCTAAACCAGAAATCCCGTCTAAACGTGTTTTGGCTCGCTAACACCGCGTCATGCATATGGGCCCTGATGTCAATCTCATTATTCAGGGATCAGGCATTCTGCTTCAGACTCCTTGAATGGGCATTCATTCATTCTAGCATGTCCCCATGTATCCCATATTAGTTCAATTAGCTCATTTAACTCATACTAGCTCAATTAATTATTCACAAATGAACTGAAACATTAACATGACAAAGGTACTCGAATTGAAAAGTCACAAAAGTCGGGAAAACTTTGTTAGTGCACTTTATCATCATGTAGCTATGGTCTGGTACTCCCTTATATATCTTTAGTACCATAATACATAGTCACCTTGGGATATCTTTTGTATTTGGGTCATTCTTTAAAACTGGGCACCATATATTTGGTTTCCACATTACGATGATGATAATTAATTCTTTCTTTTATTGATAGCAAGTCCAATAAGTAATGTTGCCTCTGTGTGTTAGGTGTGCTAGAAATATTACATTTATTTAATATATCCCATAAAACCTATAACAAGTTGATTGTATGATTTTGGGCTAAAGTGAAAATGTGAAAATTTACACATCAACACAATGCATTTACCCAAATTTCTTTTCAACTTTTGTCAACTATTTTCTTGTAAGACATAATCTTGTTTGCTCAAATATTATCAATAAAGTTTTGTCTGACTTTATTGTGTATGCTTAAATGATGTTCTGTGCTTGTCTTTGATTTCTATATTATTCAAGTGATATTAACATATTGATTAACATGTAGGAGATCAAAATCAAAGAGTGAAATAGCTTCTTTTTCAACTCTGACATATGCAAAACTTGTAATGCTTCATATGAGCATGGATTCTGTTATTATTTGGAATGTTTTCTGCTATTATTAAAATGTGTTCAGCTATTATTTGGAAGGTTTTTACTGTTGGTTTCCATTTCAAACTTTAGGGCCCAGTTTCAGAGAATGACCCATTTATCTCAAAAACCTAATATCAGGTGTAGTGGCCGAATCGGTGGAGCGCGGGCCTCGCATATTGGAAATTGGGAGTTCGATTCTTGGTCGAGTCAAATCAATAACTTATAAAATTGATAATTGTAGCTTACTAGCCTGATGCTCGGCATTAATAGGATATGGCAAGGACTGGCTAGCAAAGTGTCAGGATAATGTGACTGAGTGCGACATCAATCAGGTCAAGGTGCCAGCGTCTTGATTTCCCAGTGGGACAACACTATAAAGTCGCCATGAGTGCGCAGTGTCACAAGTTGGTACCTGTCCTGATATGACTTGAGATGTTGCCAGGACATAAAACTCCACAACCAACCAACCAAGATCTAATTGCAGCTTGTGACGGGAATGTGAACACATTGACCAATTCTGGAAATATCACATCGCCAAACTTTCCTGACCTCTACCCCAATATGGCTTTCTGCCAATGGAGGATAAGGGCTCCTGCTAACAATGTGAGTTCATCCCTGTCATTTATTTATATAAGGGACCATTCAAATAGTACATAGCGCTCAGGGGGTGGGGGTATGTGGGGATATGTGGCATGCATGTGGCATTACGGAGAATTTAAAATGTTTTTTGTTCAAGTTTATTCAGCAAATGTATACAGATTGGCTAGAGGGAACTCACTAGTACTAGTCACAGAAGCTAAAAGAAAATACTTAATAAAACAAGATACCACATGGAAAAATGATACCAACAAATTCTGGAACAACATAAAAAATCTCATCCCACACACAAAAACCAAACAAAAAATCACACTCTTAGATGAAGGAGGCAACCTAGAAAAACCGGAAAATACTGCCCGCAAGTTAAATACACACTTCTCAACAATAGGTGAAAAGCTATCTGAGAAATTCCATACACCATGGGAATACAAAAGCATAGAGATAATGAACAGTATTTACACTTGTACAACAAATGAAGATGAAGTCTTAACACTGATAAATAATATGGACACAAATAAAACTAGTGGACTAGACAACATCTCTGCCATAGCAATGAGAGATGCCCTACAGGCAATCCCCACAGCAATGACAGCAATGTTCAATAGGTCATTTGAATTAGGTAAATTTGTTGAACAATGGAAAGTAGTCGCCATCACACCACTTTCCAAGACAGGAGCAACTATAGGCTTATTTCGATACTACAGACCCCAGGTAAACTAATACAGAAAATATACCATAGGCATATAAATGAACACTTAGAACAAAATTGCATACTAAATGAAAGACAGGGAGGTTTTAGAAAAATGTCACTCAACTGTCAAAACAATAGCAACATTGACAGATGACACCTTTTCAGAAATCAACAACACACTTATTGTAGTTACAGTTTTCATAGACTTCAGAAAAGCCTTTGATACAGTAGATCACACAATCATATTAAAAAAACTGGATATGATAGGGATAAGAGGAAATACACTAGCCTGGATAGAGGACTACATACGGGGAAGACAACAGAGAACTAAGGCAAACGGGAGCTTATCTCCACAACTACTATTCAAATGTGAAGTGCCACAAGGCTCAGGTCTGGGTCCATTATTGTTCATCATATAGATAAATGACCTAGATGTCTGGCTAAAAACAGACATGATTCAATGATACACTGATGATACGGTAATATACTCAATAGGTAATAACGAAAAACATGTAATAAACAGTTTGAACCATAAACTAGAACAGCTAAATGACTGGTGCAATGCAAATAAAATAACCATCAATGTTATAAAACCAAAACACTAATCTTAAAAACAGTGGTAGGAAAAATCAAGAAAACAAAGCAGCTTCACTAGATGGTAAAATGCTGGAAAAAAAAAAGAATACAGGGATCTAGGATTTAGATTAGATGAACATTTGAATTACAATCTGTGCATACATGATATCATACAGAAGATCAATGGCAAACTATGGTTATTCAGTAAGATAAGAAAATATATGAAGAAGAACATGGCTATCTAGATTTACAAATCAATGATATTAGCATACTTTGACTATGGGAATGTAATTTACATGGGCGGGAACACACAAGCACAAATGAAATTACAAAGACAATAAAATAGAGCTTTGAAACTATACCTGGGCCTAGAAAACATACATCCTACAATAGACATGCACAAACATGCTAATATTTGCATGCTGGAAACTAGAAGAGAAACACACCTCAGAATAATACTGGCTTTTGACGATGTAGACAAATACAAAACAACAAGTAGAAAAGTCACTAGAGCTGGTGAGGCACCCGTGTTTAGAACATAAAGATCCAACTGTGGGTGCTTTGATAGAAGCGTAATAGCTATGAGCATAAAAGCTTGGAATAACCAAAGCAGTGATCTAAGAAACACCAAAACACTAACAAAATACAGAAAGAAAATTAAGAAAGGTTTGAAGTGAGATATAGATAAAGAAATATGTACTAAGTAATAGATCAGGGATAAACAGTAGGTAAGCCAGAAAACATGAAACATGAATAGGAGACACCATTCTAAACAAACTATATGCCCTACACACAAATATAATGAAAAATAAAAACAAATTGGAAACACCATAGACAAGTTTACAGAAATTATAGCTTAAAAGAAATCAATCCATATGGATAATGACCACTACTGCACAGCGGCGAAAACAAGTGCATGCCCTTAACAGTTATGATCAGAATAAACAAACAATCACACCAACAAAAAAAAGGTATTGTCATGGGGTGATGAAAATGGGAAATGTGTGTATGTGTTTTTGCATGTGTATGTGCCTGTGGCTATTCATGTGTATGTGCCTGTGCCTGTGTTTGTGCATGTGTCTGTGCCTTTGCCTATGAATGTGTCTGTGGTGTCATGTGTCTCGGCCTGTGCATGTGTCTGTGTGTGTACCTGTACATGTGTCTGTGCCTGTGTCTGTATATGTGCATGTGTATGTGTATCTGCCTCTGTCTGTTGCTGTGCCTGTATCTCTGCATGTGCCTGTGCATGTGTTTGTACATGTGCATGTGTCCATGTCCGTGTCTGTGCCTGTGTGTGTGTGGTTGTGCCTTTGTACGTGCCTATGTATGTGTATGTGAATGTGTATGTGCTTATGTCTGTGTCTGAGTATGTGCCTGTGTATGTGCATGTGGTTATGTATGTGTATGTGCCTGTTTATGTGTATGTGCCTGTGGCTGTGTGTGAATGTGTATGTGCCTGTGTGTGTCTGTGCATGTGCATCTGTATGTGTCTCTGCCTGTGCATGTGTATGAGTGGGTATGTGTCTGTGTATGTATATGTACTGTATGTGCCTCTGTCTGTGTCTGTGTATGTGCCTATGTATGTATATGTGCATGCGAATGTGTATGTGTCTGTGTCTGTGGTTGTGCCTGTGGCTGTACCTGTGCATTTGTTTTACATGTGCCTGTGGCCGTGTCTGTGTCCTTGCCGCCTGTGTATGTGCATGTGCCTTTGTATGTGCCTATGTATGTATGTATGTACCTGTGTATGTGCCTGTGTATGGCCTTATGGCCGTGCCTGTGTATCTGCATGTGGATGTGTTTGTGTATGTGCCTGCGTATGTGTATGTGTATGTGCATGTGGCTGTGTATTTGCATGTGTATGTGCATGTGCGTGTATATGTGTGTGTGTCTGTGCATGTGCATGTGTTTGTCTGTGTATGTGCATGTGTGTATGTGTGTGTATGTGCCTATGTATGTGAACAGTCACATACATAGGCACATACCTATGTGTATGTACCTATGTATGTGCCTGTGCCTGTGTCTCTGCATGTGCGTGTGTCTCAGTCTGTGTATGTGCCTATGTCTGTGTCTGTACTGTATGTGTCTATGTCTCTGGCTGTGCCTGTGGCTGTGTATGTGCCTATGTATGTGCCTGTGTCTGTGCCTGTGCCTGTGTCTCAGTCTGTGGGTGTGCCTGTGTCTGTGTCTGTACTGTATGTGACTGTGCCTGTGTATGTGCCTGTGCCGGTGTGTGTCTGTGCCTGTGTATGTGTCTATGTTGTACATGTTGCCAAATACGTCGCAACAAGGATGACAAATAGCATCTCGGAGAACTGGCAGAAGCAACACTAGGGCTCCAAACCATGAGTATCACAAACTTTTCATAAAATACCACTAACCAAAATTTAAAGCACTAGAAATATTGTGTATAGCTGACATCCATTCCAGGGCATGTACCTCCCCTCCACTCGCACAGGTGCAGTCTACGGTAATGTATGAAACTATATAACAAAACCGGGCATATGTACTGTATGCACCAGCCCATACGCCCATAAAACAATCTAAACAAAGTTAAAAACTTGCAAAATCTAACAAACGCCAAACCTAAAGATGGTAGATGAAATTGAATGCAGGATGGGAAGGGGCACTCACATTGCCCACCTAAACTGCCAGAGTGCATCCAATAAAATAGACACAATAAAAATGCACCTAAAAAATGAAAATCTTGATGTTTTAACACTGTCAGAAACATGGTTCATTGACAGACATCAAGACAACACCCTCAACATAGAAGGATATAGGCTTGTATGTAATGACAGACAGGAAATTAACATAGCAAACCTAACAAAAAAAGGTGGAGGTGTTGCAATCTACTGCAAAACCTAACAAAATCTAGACACTGAGGCCCTAAAAATAGGAAACAACTCAAATGAACACCTGGAGCTACTATGGTGCCTAATAAAAAACGAGAAGCAGGCTAACATAGCCATAGCAAGCCTCTACAGACCACCTTCCGGGGATATTGAAACATTCCTTGAAACTCTAGAGAAAAGAATAAATACAGTGAGAAAACTAACAAATGCAGAAATCTTTGTGCTAGGGGACTTCAACATAAACTACAGTAGCAACAACAAAAATAAACTAATGCTACAAACCACTATCAAAATCCTAGGGCTACAGCAACTTAGTACAGACAGCACAAGACTAGGAAACAATAGCTCAACAATTGACCTAATACTAACGAACTCAAACCATGCCACAAAATGGGGCACTAGAAGCTGGGGTATAAGTGACCATGAGCTAATATATGTAACAAGGAAACAACTCAAAAGCAAAAGCCAATAAAAATATAAGATGGGCAGATCCCTAAAAAATTACTCAAAAGAAACACTAAAAAACCACCTATATGAAAATATAGACAACCTCACAACAGACAGAGATGACCCTGATATCTACTGGAATGACATTGTCACAGAAATAAAACAATCATTAGATGAGATGTGTCCCATAAAGAAACTAAAAATACAGAGAAACCAAGCCTTGTGGGTAGACAGGGAACTGTTAACGCATATCGCATCAAAACGAACGCTAGGTGACAAAGTGAAATGTACTAAAGACCCAGAGGATAAAAGGGCATATAACACTGCCAGAAACAACTCCCTCAAAGCAGTAAGGGCAGCAAAAAGGAAATATATAATAAAACCAGACAAGGACTGGGGAAGCAACGCAAATCAGTTCTGGAAAAATGTAAGCTTACTATTCCCCAAAGATAAGATAGAAGAACGGATAAGCTTCCAGGATAAGGATGGAAATACGCACACAGATAGTGATGCAGCAAACAAACTAAATACACACTTTGCCACGGTAGGACAAAGGTTATCAGAGAAATTCTGGGAAAACAAGTCAGAAAATATCCAGGATGAAATCCCCACCTGCAAAACTGACCTAAAAGAACTAACACAGTTAATACATGACATAGATGAAAACAAACCAAGTGGAATAGATGGAATCCCCACAAAAATACTAAAAGAGGCACTCCAAGCCATCCCAGATACCATGGTCGACCTGTTCAACATATCATTTGAGCAGGGACACTTCATCACAGCATGGAAGATGGCAACCATCACCCCCATATACAAAAGTGGTGACAAACAAAACATGGGGAACTACAGACCAATATCAGTCTTACAAACACCAGGCAAGCTAATTGAAAAAATATTTCACAGGCACATAAATGAGCACCTGCAAAAAAACAATATACTAAACAAGAGGCAAGGAGCTTTCAGAAAACTACACTCCACATCAAAAACAATAGCAAACCTAACAAGTGATGTGCTGGCATCATTGAACCAAAAGAAATTAGTAGGAGCAGCCTTCATCGACTTCAGCAAAGCCTTTGACACTGTAGACCACAGCATATTAATAAGAAAATTAAACAATATGGGCATTAAATCCAAATCAATAAACTGGATAGAATGCTACCTAAACAACAGGCAGCAAAAAACTAAAGTAAATGGTACACTCTCAGACCAACAAACTGTCAGCTGTGGTGTACCCCAAGGATCAGTCCTGGGACCACTACTAGTTATACTATAGATAAATGACCTAGAAAAATGGCTGGAGACAGAATGTCTCCAGCTATATGCGGATGACACTGTCATATATGCAGAAGGAAGCACAGTAGAGGAGGTAGCAACCAAACTGAACAACCTCCTGCTAAAGCTGGACAGCTGGTGTGAATCCAATAAAATAACCATCAATGCAAATAAATCTAAAACAGTACTCTTCTCACATACAGCAATCAAAGGAAGAAACCTACAATGCACACTAGGAAACCAAACACTGGAAAGTGTAAATCACTACAAATATCTAGGCCTAGAACTACATAGCCAGCTAAACTACAATCTGTGTGTAACAAAAATCATACAAAAAGTAAATCACAAACTATGGCTATTTGCTAAACTAAGAAACTATATGACACAAGATATGTCAATAAAAATCTTCAATGGCATGGTACTCCCCTACTTTGACTATGGGGATGTAATCTACATGGGTGCTAAAAAAGAGCTACTTACTCTGTTGGCAGATAATACAAAAAAACGTGGCCCTGAAATATGTTACTAGAAAACTGATGGATTATTCCACCTAAAAACATTAGCATGTGGATAGCCAAGACATTAAGTGTCTAACCCAACCACTAAGGGACACCAGAGCAAGCAGAGCACCACTACTAAGGCAGACCAGAAGCCAGATCAAAGCCCATGAAAGGAGAACACTGGAAATGGCCACCAAGGCATGGACTGCGCAAACAGTGAAAGAAAGACAAATCCCTGACCTAAAAACGTACAAAAAATATCTGTGCAAAATAAAAACTGGGAACCCCAACTGAACTGCATCACAAGGGCGCAGGTGATATATGACGGCCCACCAACTGGACAACCCAGGGTGGGATAACCGGAAATATAAAAGCCAGACAACATATCCAACAACAATATAAATCAAATCAAATCCAAACAAACATAACTCAACCACCTATTACGTACAAGCCTATGTACATGTAAATAAAATAGGCTAGTTTAGAATTAGGTAGAAAAAAGCGGAAAACTCTTCCCTAGAGAACCCCAAAACACTAACATAGAACCTTAAGAAAACAACTAACATAGTAATAAGAATCGATTAAAAATACAATGCCATAGAGGGCCCAAAACAAACTAAATGGGTACTTACTATTGTACCATACAGAGACTATCTATCTGCTACTGAAATGCAGACAATCAAATAACTTATCAGCAGCTACTGTTTGCTAAGACAACACCACCACTACAGCTGGCCAGCATTGAAAACAAGCCTGGGTACCCAGGCTTACATGCTATGAGCAGAATAAATACAGCCTCAATAAAAAACTAATTTTAATTTGTTTAAACATGTGCCCATGCCTGTGTATGTGCCTGCGCCTGTTCTCATGTCATAAAGTGCACGGCTGCTGAGGGAGTGCACAGACTGAACCCAGGACCCTGAAGCCGAAGCCCCCACCTCCCTCCCGGCTCATAACCTCAGATTAATAAAACCTTAGTTGTCATTTTAGTATGCCTCCGTCTTCGTGAATTACTAATCAGTTTCTACACACCTCGTCCACTGATCATTGGTTGGTACAAATAGAAAGGGCACTTTTTAAGTTGAGCTTTCCAATTTCCAGTTCGTCTTACTGGTCTTCCTGAAATTGGACCTTGAATGGGTCAGTGCATGTCAATATGATAGGCTAACGATTTACAATGGTGCTAATTCATCTGGAGTGCTACAGGGAACCTACTGTGGCAGCAGATTACCGCAAAGTACACACTCATCTGGGCCAGACGTGTTTCTCTCATTTAGGTCTGATCAAAGGGTTACCAACTCCGGATTTAAGGTAGGAATCGTATACAATCCATGAAATAACACCCTTATGATGTGTGTATGTGGTTCATTAATTGAATGATTTGCCAATGGTTGGTTTGCATCAAAAACCCTATAATACTAAGACGGCTCACTCAGCCTGTACTCAGCCTGTACTGTGTAATCAAAATGATCAAACCAACCACTTGGTGCACTGGCTGTTCTCTTGGTCAAACAGTTGCTATATTATATGTATAAATGCATATATGAATGTGAAAGATGTGTGATGATGGCGATGATGCTGATGATGATGCTGATGATGATGTGCATTTGTTCATAGCAATTTCATAATGATGTGTATTCATACTTACCTATCTCATGTATAATATAATTGTATGTGTTTACATATGAAACACCAACCAGCAGCCGGGTTGATTAAACCCACCACAATGTGGCACTACAAAATTTACATGGGAGAGATAGGGAGTGAGCCATCTTACTATTATAGGGTTCTTTGATGGATGAGTGCAGACTTTCAGAAGAGCAGTGCCTCAGTTAACAAAAGGGCACTCCCCAAATATTTATTTAAGAAAATGAAAAACGTTTTGATTAAAATTGCATTTTTGAAGTAGAAAATGGGGTAATGCTAACGGGTGCTGGATTACGTATGGATGAGTGGAAGTCAGCCTGAGCTAAGGCCAAATCATTAAAAAAAAGAGTCGGTGATCGTCCTTCCGGGTCGGGCGGGCGTTTTTTATTTTATTATATTTCTTTCTGTACTATTTATATTATTACATAGTTAGAAAGGCACAGACAATAAGTTTGGTTGAGCGAAGTCTGACTGGACTCAATTGGCCCCTCCTTTATTAAATTTACAAATCTGCGCGAGTGAATCAGATGGTGGGGCTGAGTGTGCTCATGTTACATCTCCCACCGTTAAAGTAGCATAGTTTATAGCAGTGGACCAGTTACCCAAGTGCTCAGGGCCTCGATAACAAGCAGTAGTGAGTTTAACCTTAGCACATAGCTAACACCCGGAAAGTAGAGAAACAATAATGTTACTGAGTAGAAAATATAATAAACACTTTACAAGTTGTAAAAATATACGGATGTTCGGTTCAGATTTATATACAGGCAGAGAGCATTATTATTCTTAGGCAATGGAGTGGGGAAAAGGTTATGCAATCTAAAAGCAATGGTGCCCCACTCCCAATATGACATGATATAGACTATGTGAAATATATGTTATACATGATGCCTGAAATTAATGAAGAGATGTTCCTTTATAAGAGACAGTTCATGTTTGGTGAAATGTTCCTCTATGCATCCATAAACAATGCAATAGGAGAAAAAGTACATTTTTAATATATATATATATTTGTAACTGTCTGCAACGAGCTGTCACTACGGGACCTATGGCCAAGCACACCAGCCATTCCACATTCCTTAGAGCCACACCCTGCAGGCTGGGTTGGGTGGAAACTCCCCATATTAGGGCATTGCACTAACCAGTCTGTAGGGGGGTGTCTGATTGGCTGGCTGTGGGAGGTCCAGTTATGAAATCTCGTATTTGCGGTCCCCGCATATCATATATGTGGACGTTTGAGTTCTATTTATGGCCGATCCAGTTAGGTGGTACGCGAGGGTTATGGTTATCTTTTCTTATGGTTACTCATGTTATTAGTGATACTGCTCTACACGGCCAGAATGCCCTACTATTCGGCATAAGGCATACTATCCTGCACAAGGCATACTATCCTGCATAAGGCATACTATACTGATTCCCCCTTTTGATATCTTCTATTCATATGAATTATATATCAGAGCTTACCCTATAGTAGAGACACACATGACACAACACGCTATTTGAGTCCAGCACCAGCAGAAGTGTAGATGGATAATGATCCTGATGCTTAGTTTTATTCAGTTTATATATGCTTCGGATACATGCAACAGTGGATGTTATCAACATTCTTATCGGCTGCTTTCAGGGCTCACCCCGCACCCAGCTTTGACCACCACCTGGCTATCATGGGCTTAGATAACATCTGGTGACTGTGTGTCTGGGTGAGATAGGGGGGAAGGATTGCGCTTAAAGGGGTATTGTTTCCCTCTGCCGGTGTACGCCTTATAAAGGGAGTACTGTTTCATATTTAGCCATCTCGATATTCAATATACGCTTAATCGGAGAATTTTACAACCTTCGGTACGTTCTTCTCTAGCCTCAGTGTGGGCCTTTATAGCTAGCTTTTCAGGCACCCACCCGATGCTAGAGATAATCCCAGAATAGTTGAAAAATGTCTACCCCGCATTATGTCTCCCAGCTTTTCCCCGAAGCGGTTCCACGTTAATTCTTTAAATTTTGGCATGCTTCTTTAATTCTCGATGGATTTCCATTTCCCACTCTCAGATGCTACTTATTGACATCGATTTACTTTGACAGACAGAATTCCGGCCCTCCGGCACCCTTTTGCGGCTTTCGTTGGTTGACCGCCCACTTCGCGGGTATGTGGTTTGGGCGTTTGGTGCTTTTCAGTTGGGCAGCACATTTCGCGTGTAGTTGGTTACCCGACTGAGCACTACACATGGCACGTGATGTCATACCGGTCTTCTCACGTACCCTATGGCTTTCCAAGGTTTTTGAGCTGGTCTAACCGATCCTGCCAGGTCCTAAGCCGGAATTTGGCTCTTATCGTCAGATAGTATGTCTTTTTAGTCAAATTTGTAATAGAGATATCAATAATTAGCTATCTTGCATGCTTCATCCCTTTCAATGATCTATATTACCCGGGAACCTGCTTTGTGGAGGCGCTAATAAGTTACAGGGGCGGATGTAAATAGCATTCTTTCCCGAATGCCTCTTATGTCCCTTCCAACTTTATATTATTTCTTGCTTTCTTTATCATTCCCGTTCTTTTGCGGGTTCCCGCATTCATTCCTTACCACTTTCACACTGTTGCTCTTCTCTCATTCTTTCGCCGGTTTCTCCGTATAACCATTCTTTATATAACCTTTCTGCATCGTATAACATTTCAGCATCATATACCATTTCTTCATATGTCATTTCTTTTGTATATCATATTTCTGTATCAAATAATATTTCTTCAAATGTCATTTTTTGTATATAACATTTCTGCATCAAGTAACATTTCTTCATATGTCATTTGTGTCATATATAACATTTCTGCATCAAATAACATTTCTTCATATGTCATTTCTTTCATATATAACAGAGGACTGTCAATTTTATTATGAGAACTGGGCTCCAAGTGTAATTGAAGGCGAACAAAAAATAAGAAGAAGCAGAAGAAGGTAGAGCACAGGCGTTCGATTCCCAGTCGAGTCAAATCAATGGCTTATAAAATTGATACTTGTCACTACCTAGCCTAGCATTCAGCATTAATAGGATAGGACAAGGACTGGTTAGCTCAGTGTCAGGATAATTTGACTATGTGAGATATCGGATTACGGTGCCAGTAGCTTGGTCACCCAGCGGGGCAGCACTATAAAAGTTGCCTTAGATGTTGCCAGGATGTGAAACCCCAACAAACAAACAAAGAATCAACCGACCAAGCAGCTTTAAGCTCAGCCCCCCTGTGTACTGTGCTTAACTAACCTTGCCGGCAGAGAGAATCTGATGTAGGAGTTCACAGACGACCGGAAGTTGCGCCGTGCACAGCGCCACCTGACGACTGTCTCCGTCTTCGCCATCGACGTGTAACCTTGGTAACGAAGCACAGTCATGCTCTGCGTCACTCAATGTATCATGGGCGGCTCAGGTACCGACAAGAGTTACAAGTGCCGGCACTGGATCTGGGAGATATCCGAGAGATACCCATGGATCGTCCCATGGGGAGACAGCTGGTACTATGCCTGGGGGGTGTTTGCAGCAGGTACAGGAGTGTCACTGATGGTATTGGGGTACAGGAGTTACCAGTGCAAGCAGAGATGTGGGAAGAAAGGAGGTGCCACTACCCACTCCAAAACAAGGAGGCACCGATGGGGGATGGGAAGACCCAAAACGCCGGCAGAGGAGAAACAGGGAAGAGAAGTGGAAGAAGGGATAGAGATGCAGGGACTAACTGAAGTGAGAGCAAGGGTAACACTAAAAGAGGGTACAGAAGTGAGAGTACCGACAAGGATAAGGGGAGAGACAGTTGAAGGAATAAGAGATGCGGGAGCTCGCAAAAGATGCGGGGAAAGGTAGAAGCAGTCAGAGGAATATGGAAGGGAGAATGGTAATGGTGAGGAGAGAGTGAGGACAGTAGTAATGAGACGGTGAGGAGCCAACTCGGGGGGAATGGACCATGGAGCCGGGAGAGCAAGCATTGCAATATGTGGTAGGGACGCCACCAGCTTCCCCCCAACTATGGGAGTCTTGGTTTCCCCCGGTAAGTTGACTATGAGGAGTTGACTATGAGGAGTTGACTATGAGGAGTTGACTATGAGGAGTTGACTAGGAGGAATTGACATTATGAGGAGTGAGGTATGGTGAATAGGAGGAGTGGAACTACATTGAATATTAATGGTTAAAATAGTCATGAAGGATGGCGAGATGAGAGGAGTTGAGGTATGTTGACTATTAATGGTGAAAATAGTCATGAAGGAAGTTGAGATATGAGGAGTTGAGATATGAGGAGTGAGATATGACAAGCTGAGATATGAGAAGCGGAGATATGAGGAGTTGAGGTATGTTGACTATTTAAGGTGAAAATAGTCACGAAGGATGGCGAGATATGAGGAGTTGGAGCACGGTGACTAGTGAAGGTTAAGCAATGAATGAATGATACTGAAATAAGATAAGTTAAGTGCGGCCGCCGGCCAGAAAACAAACGTGAGAATAAGCAAGAGAATATCATTCTGATCACCCGCCAGTATTTCGAGAATATACCTTGGTAAGTAGGATGACCGAAAGTCGGGCGGTGATCAAGGTGGCCTAGTTCTGTCACCAAATTGACCTCACTGTTTGATTAAGAGAATTCCCAACTTACCTAGCATTAAGTCTAAACCTGGTCGCGGGAATTTTCATTAACATACTATACATCGTAAGTTAAGATTGGATTAAGAATCACGACTAAGTGGTGATAAATATATAAGTATCCAGGCCCCGGGAGCATGGAAAAACGATAAGCGACACATGTACATAGACATAAGTATGGACTAAGGAATAACACTGCTTAAGCGACTCTCGCGAAAGTAATTTCTCGAATTAAAAATTAAAAATGTAAATACATTTGCTATCTGCTATAAAATATTTTGCATTACTATTACAATATGTACATCGAAAGAGAAGTAATCACACACCGGAGCTGACATAACCCGCCCACATTTTGGTGCGGATTAGGTCGGGGGGCGGGGGGGGGGGGTATCGCGTGTAATATGAGTTAGATATTGCCATTGTGTATATATTGTATATATATTGATAACATAATATCGCTAATTTTCAACCCAAACTGGCAAATAGGAACGTGGAAAGGCGACCGTTAACGCAAGAAGACCACAATGTTAAAATGTTAAACAATGTTAAAATGTTAAACAATGTTAAAATGTTATATATGAAAGAAATGACATATGAAGAAATGTTATTTGATGCAAAATGTTATATATCATCAGTATTTCTTCTTGCAACACCATGTTCTGTATTCGTACCTGGATTGATCGCAATCTCCACCCTTCTCCTTCAATGGTGCACCCTTGTGGTAGCTCCACCAATGTTGGTATCGCGATTCTTACCCGTGTAGGGACTTTTCCGGGGCAGTGCACTGACATGGCCGTGTCTGCTCCATGTGGTGCAATCACGGCTGCTGTCTTACCATGCTGGGGATGTATTACTGTTGCTGACCCTGGAGGTGTTCGGCGCGCTCTCAGTGTACATTGTACTGGGAGTGCACCTGTGACCATTGCAGCTTTGCAGCCCTGTATGGTTGTTTCTGGCACCGGCCAGCACACCTCCAGGCCTCTACCCATACACTCCGTGGGCACAAAGCTTGTGCTTGTCTCTGTGCTCACCGCCACCCGTGGTGGACCTACCACTGTACGGACATGAGCGTCGCTGACCCGCACCGGTAGATAGTTGAGACCGAAGAGTAAGTATTGTTCGCTCGCAACTAACGGTAAGGCGACACTATATGTCACTCCCCGCTGACACTCAAACACATTTTACTAAGTTGCGTTGATTTTTTGGCCCTGCGTCAACGGTTCTACACTGCAGACAGTATGCATGACCTTTTTACTAAGGTAAAACATGAAAATATTTTAGCCTTTTTGAGGGCAGCTGGACTGTACCACCTCATATAGTTTACTAAATAGATTCTATCAATTATTAATCAAACTTTTCTTTTTTCTATGGGAATTTGTTTCCCTTGACCACAAATATATGATTGTGAGCTTTCTAATTTAATGAGTGTCTATTGGCACATAATTGATTGTCTGCTTTTACATGTAAAAGCGATGGTTTGAACAAAAAACTAACATTTCTCGCCGTGAATATGGCCTATGCTGCTGACACGGCGTAAAGCAACCACCAATCAATCAATCAATCTATATGCCAAGTGACCTTCTCTGCCCACACTCGCGCAACCGCTGTAAACTCATAGTACCAATGCACCGGTAACCCCTCAAATCCTAGGTTTCCCCAGGAGGTCCTCCATGAGCTCGCCCCTCTCTAGTTGCATTTCCAGCCGGTGATGTTGGACCTGATTGGCGTGGTACACAGCCATAGCTGTCTCAATTACTTGTATAGAACAGGTAATTCTCTGCTCTAGCCTTAACTTATCCACCGCCGTCTTAATTTGGTTTTGTAACATCGCCAAAGCCTCCTCCGTCGTTTCCTCCACCATCCCCATTCTATGAGCCAGCTCTCATTGTATATTTTGAGTGCCATTCATCAGGGTCAGCATCACACCCTGATTATGCTCGAGTGCCGCGGTACGCAACTGGCCCCGTTTGACAACTTCATCAACCCAGTTCAGTTGGTATTGGGTAACTACCCCGAACAGCCAAGAAGCCCCCGCACCTACAAAGTCAAAGGGGGACCGCTTCACCCTAGCCAGTCCCTCATCACTCTGCCCCAGTTCCGCTGCACTCCCGCCCATGGGTTGTTGCTTGTGCGGACTATGCACTTCTCAACAGTCGCTATCCATCGGGCCACGGGTGGGCGCACTGGTCACCTAGCTATCACCACCAGCTGTCATATTGCGGTGATGGACCGTGCTTCCCCCTGGTCCCTCACCAGCACTCCGTCCTGGTTGAAAAGATCCCCATCGGGAACCAGTCCGGTGGTGAGTATAGCCAGGAAGCTGCCAAGCAGTGCGACCACCCGCATTTCGATGTTGCAAACTTTGGTCATTCTCTGAAATATGTCCACATATCCACGATTAACGACAGGTTTTTCGTCATTCATTGTAAATACCCCACATTATTGAAACCCATATATTACGTTAGTAAAACAATAATTTTGAACCCCCTGCCGAAAATATAATTTAATGTAATCCAAATAATGCACAACACTTTTTGAACTATCATTCGAAACACCTAACATAAATAAAAATAATAGTGTTTCAGATCTCCTCCAATCTGTCATGTCGTCCCCGGATTATTGGATATGTGTGGGTATGTGGGTGTGTGTGTGAGTGTGTGGCATGTTCCCTTATCTTTCTATTGTTCCGTCACCCCTGTGGTTCAGCTTGCTCGCAGTAATCCTCAAATCCTCGTATCGGTTTTATTGGTGCTTATCATCATCCAGCCTTGTCCGATTGTCACGGACTCCCGCATTCCTGATTATATCACCGCCATTGTATCCTCATTGCACTTAACTTGCCTCCATCCCTAATCCAAGCCTCCACTTATCCCTATCTGGCCTTTTGTGTCTGCGTCTTCCGGTACTCGGCCGTTTATCCGCAGATAATGGTTGTGAAATCATGTGTTTGCGGGATTTACTGATACCAACCGCGCCGTCTCTTCCTGCGTCGTATCTGCCTTTTATCTCACCAACTTTACGATTAATACATTTTCCACTGTGAATACATAAAAATAACAATAAAATGTGACAACTGTAAGCTTACGATTACAATGTTGGTGTATACTACTGCGTGTTGTTTGGCGCAGAAACTCTGCGCGTCAGCGCCCGTGTTACTGGCCCGCTGCCAAGTGGGCATTCCGCAACCCGCGTTGGGTTTGGTGTTTGGTCGTAGCGCGTCTTCGCTTTCTCTTCACGCCGCTCGCTCTGTCTTCATGCTGCTCACTCTCTCTTCCCGCTGCGCATCTTTGTGTGCGCGTTAATCGTGGTAGCATTCCTTCCCACTCAATCCCTGGCTCTACTTTTAAGACACTTCCTCTGTTCAGCACTTTTCTGACATTACCCTGTCCTACCACCATTATCACCTGACCCCGTGTCCTGGTAATCATATACCCCGGGTGATACTGTCTGTCCAGGGCTCCCTTCTCATTCACCCTAATGATTACTGCGTCCCCCACCGTTAGTTCTGGCGCATTTGCTTCTTGGTTTAGGTGGCGTTGGTTGTATCGTCGGCTTTGCCGTTGATTCTCTACCGCCTCTCGCAGCGCCAGTGACAGGTTTTCAATCTGTCGTGCCAGATTGAATTCCACTGTCTCATCTCCTGTCTCCTTCGTCCGTTGCTTAAATCCTAGATACAGATACGGTCTGTTTGGATGGCGTCCATATGTTAGAAAAAACGGGGAGAATTCCGTACTTCCTGACAACACTTTCAGATAGGCCAGTATTGCATCACCCAGGAATTCCTCCCACCGACTTGCTCTACTGTTCACCAATTTCTTTAGACTGGTTTTTAGTGTTCGGTGATACCTCTCCACCCTTCCATTGGTTTGCGGGTGGTAGGGTGTGGTATGGCGTATTTCTACCCCACGGTCCCGCAAAGCACCCATGACCAGTTGATTTTTTAATTCAGCACCATTATCGGTTAGGAAAATGTCCGGTGCCGATTATCGCGGTATGTATTCGCGTATCAAATACGCCCAAATACCCTGCGCTGATTTGTCGGGCAGTGGTTTCACCTCTACCCACCCCGTACAATGGTCCATTGTGGAGAATAAATAACGGTTTCCCTCTGGACTGGTTGGGAACGGCCCCGTCAAGTCCGCTGCTACCATTATACCCGGTGCTTTAGGTAGTGGCATGGCGGTTGTAGGCGGCTTATCACCTTTGGTGCGATTTACCTGGCACGCGGTGCAAGTGGATATATACTCCCATACATCCTGTGCCATCCCGGCCCACTTAAAGTGTTCTTGTATCCTCGCCATTGTTTTCGCTTGTGCCATGTGACCCACCTCTCGGTGCGCACGTTTGATTACTCTCTCTCTCTGAATACCTTTGGGAGAATCAATCTCGGGTAGCTTGGTTTTCCATGTGGTGCCCGCAGTGTGTACAACAAGCTCTCTTGCAGCACAAACTCTTGTGTATCCTGGCCACCCAACTTGTATTCCGGTATTTCCTTTTAGTGCCCAAATGGTATTTCTTCTTCCGACACGCAAATGTTGAACGTGGCCATTTCTTCCGGTTCAGTAGCTTCCGCGGTCGGTCTCAGCCGCGACAACATGTCCACCCAGGTGTTGTCTTCCCCTTTCATATACAGGATTGGTGCTGCATATTCTGCCAGTAGTACAGCCCACCTCTGTATTTGCATGTTCTTCATTTCTTTTGTGAAGAGACAATGCAGCGGCACATGGTTGGTGTAGATTTTTACATCAGCGCCATACAGATATGGACGTAATTTGACCAGTGCGTAGATCAATGTGTATGCCTCCTTCTCCACCGTTGGGTAATTCAGCTGAGCTGCCGTGAATTGACCACTGATGAAGTGATACCATTTTGATCTTCTTGCACCAGTATCGCACCCATACTGTAGTCAGAAGCATCTCTGTATAGTTTGTAGGGCTTGGACGGATCGGGAAACTGTAATATGTGGTGACTGTGTGTCTGGGTGAGATAAGGGGGAAGGATTGTGCTTAAAGGGGCATTGTTTCCCTCCCCCGGTGTGAGCCTTATAAAGGGAGTACTGTTTCATATTTAGCCATCTCGATATTCAATATACGCTTAATCGGAGAATTGTACACAGTCACCTGACTCCCTTGACCACCTGACCACACCAGTCTCATTTTAATTAATTATTCAAGAACCTGCTCCAGACACACTGGAGAGATCACTCTACTCCTGGCTCTTGAGTGAGGCACACCTACTCTAGAGCAGGACCCCAGACACTCTGTCTGATGCTACCAAAATTCATCTATCCAAATTGAGCTGAGTTCAACAACCAGGGGACTCCGGTTCAATGGGCTCTAGGCACTGACTCCTCGATACAAGAGAGGTAATGAGACTCTGTGTGGTCAACAGGTAATGAGTCAGGGGGATATGTCACTTGGAGGTGAACAGGAGTTGATGCCATTAAAGCACAATATCTTCACTGTCAATCTTTGTGACTTGTCTTCCCTTTCTTCCTTATGAGTTTCTTGATGAGTTTGTTTATGGGTTGTTTAAGGGAGGCATCAAGGGTGAGGGGGAGATTTTATGGTATTATCTGGTGTTCATGACGGCCGAGCATGCAGAAATACTATAAAGTGATTTAATAAAGGTAATTTACTGCCGGACCTGAATTTAGCTAGGTAGTGGTATTAGAATTAGCATTAGACTATAACCATCAATTAGCATTAAACTATGACAATCAGTAACAGATGGAGAATCAGTGTTTGGCTGCATCCTAAAAGATATTTGCCAAACAAGTTATACCTCAGATATCATACAGTTCTAGAAGTTTCAATTTTGGAAGTCAAATATTTGAATTAACAGTAGCAACCCTCTTTTTCCACATTGTTTTCATTTATCCCACCTAAAATACAGATTGATTCATATCCTGCTGAGTAATATCTAAATGCTATGCTAGCCAGATGTACTTTTAACAGTTTAAACAAAGAATTCATTCATTTTTAAATAAGGGGCGGGCGATTTTTCAGGCACGGGCGGGGACAATCACTATTTTATTTGTTTTGCCTAAGTGGTAGATAAGTGCACGCTCTATGTCTCACCTTCCATGACAAGGGCATATATAAAATCCAGGTTATAAATATTTGCTTGATTATTTACTTATTGTGCTTATAATTATCATCAAAATCGCCAACTGTATGTTCCCTTTCTTGCATGCAGATACAATACAGTTTCCATCCTGATAATACTACTGGTAAGTTAAAAGGCTGTTTCTTTGTTTGCAAATGGGTCCACTGAGAAGGCTCGATCGGATGATTAACATCTTCACAGGTGAACACGCTACCACCTGAGCTATGTCCCGCTCCCTACGCTGAATAAGAAGGCATTGCTGTTGAAAATTACAAGGACGAATGTCCCCTAAATTAAGAACAAATTGAACAAAGGCTGATTCATGCATTTATCTACCACTTAAAAATCTGCCTACTGCTCCAATCTGAGATGTAAGGTTGGAAGATGTGACGGGATTGTACTTGGGTCATTCTCTGACACTGGGCACCACATATTTGGTTCCCATGTTACTATGGTGATAATTCTTTCTTTTATTTTGTAGCAACTCAAATAGGTAGTGTTTTCTCTGTGTGTTAAGTATGTTAGCAATGCTACATGTATTTAATCTATCCCCCCCCCCCCAAAAGTATTAAAAGTAGGCTTGTATGAATTTGTGCTGAAGTGAAAATGTGAAAATTTACACATTGACACCATGCATTTACCCAAACCGTTTTCAACTTTTTTCTTGAAGACATGATCTTCTTTCATTAACTGTAATCAATGAAATCTTGTTTGAATTTGTTGCGTATGATCAAATGATTTTTCCGATATGTCTTTGATTTCCATGTCTCATGAGTGATATTAACGGATTGCTCAATTTTTATCAAATCAAAATCAAAAGATGAAATAACTTTTTCAACTTGGATCCCTGCACAACATGACTGTAAACCTTGAGATTAACTTGCATTCTGCTATTATTTAGAATGTTTTCTGCTATTATTGGAGGGTTTTCACTTTTGGTTTCCATCTCACACTATAGTACACATTTAGGTGAGATGGGTGAGCATGCTAAACCCCAGACACCCAGGCCTACCTCAAAGCTTTCCACCTATAGCAACACCTATTGTACGAGCCACTGAATCAATGTTATGAACAAAGCTTCACTTATTAAAATTCAACAAATAATTAAATCATCATCATAGCAGATGTTCAAAAACCTAATGGCTAAGATAATTGAAACATGTGTCTCCTAACAATATATAAGCATCACACTCAATATCTAAACCATATATATCAAAACTGTAAATGTAACCTTGTTCTGGGAAAACAAATTCATTGGTGGCAGAGAACAAAAACATGGTATGGGCCTACCTTTCCCAGAAACAAACAATCTCTGAATAGTTCTAATCTCCAAGCACACTTTTGCTTAGTTCTTCAGTTCATGTAACCAAGCATGTGGGTGGAGAGTGCCGAGGCCTGTCATGAATGAATGACATCATGGGTGAGATTCCCTCATCACATGATCTAGAGGGGTTCGCCACAGATAGGGGAATTCAGAGAAACCACCGCTATGTCAGCCACATAAAGCTCTCAATTCAACTTTTAAAGTCTCTTAATCTACATGATTTTTATCAATTATTCTCACCAAAAGTAGCTGGTTATGATAAGGAAACACTTGAACTATATATTTAGTACTTGAGTTTACAAATTCTATAACATTTTACTCTATAGGGTTGTCTAGAAGCTCTGTCAGTGCTGCTGGACTAACTACAGCACAGCAAGAGCAACTAAACTCAGCACACTCTCCCCAGATACTCGGTTATACAAACTGAAAAACCAGGCAAAGGTGTGTTTGGAGAGCATTTGTCGTAGTATGGTTCCAGTCTCAGCGGCCTAAAGGTCCCTACTGGGTCCCTTTAACAAAACCTTTGTTGAAGTACACTGCATCTCTGTGTTTATCTTAGGGCAATATGCATGTGGTCCAGGTCGTCCCAACATTGTTGCGCTGCCTGATGGTGTGAATGAAATGATTCAATCTCCGGGTAATCTTGTGTCCTTCCCATTCGATACTCACTGCCAGTGGAAAATCATTGCACCTGTAGCCAAGGTATGGTTTGTTTAATGGTTGGGGTTTTATGTGCTAGCAAGATCTATGGTCATACCAGAACAGGTAGTACTCACTTGTGAACATGCACACTCATGGCAACTTTATATAGTGCTGTCCCACCTGGTGATCAGGCTTTGGGCGTCATGACCCGATATCCCACTCAGTCACATTATCCTCACACTGAGCTAATTACCACCAATCATTGTAATATCTTAGTAATGCCGACTACCAGGCTAGGTAGTGTCAAGTATCAATTTTATAAGTAATTGTTTTGACTCGGCCGGGATTCACACACTCGACCTTCCACATTGGAACCATGCGCTCTGCCGATTCAACCACCATGTTTGGTCTGACTGCAATATTTTTCTCTCTAAAAATGCTCAGGTTTCAGGCCATCAGCTATGCCTGTAGATAATTAGGTGTGAACCTAGGTCATCAGCAAGCAATCACTGTAAAAGAAACTCGATCATATAGAAGTGGACTGGCAATTGAATGCAAGATCCTTCATTTCAAGCCCACAATGACTACCGTATTGTCGTACGTCATTCTTATATTTACAGAGAATTCAAGTCCACTTCAACTCATTTGATTTGCAAAAGTCTAATATATGTGCCTATGAAAAATTGGAGATATTCGATGGATCAACAACTATGAGCGGTACATTTGGAAGATTCTGTGGCAATAGAACACCTCCCTCCTGATACCTTCAGCCCTGGTAATATCATAACGGTAAGCCCTTATTAGGCCAAATCAAAAATGAGAAGTGCTGATCGTCCAGGTGTAGCGATTTCAACTTCCCCCCTTCCCAAGTTCCCCCCCGGGAATCTGAAAACGTTTTTAACTTCCCTCCGGGGAAATTAAAAACGTTTTCAGATTCCTGGGGGGGGAACTTAAAAACAGTTTTCAGATTCCTCCCCCTGTTTTCAAATTCCCCCCTCCGGGAATTTAAAATTGTTTAAAAAACTTTTAAAAAACTTTTTTAAATTCAGACCTATAAATTGTTTTTCTTAACCATCTTGGACACTTTTTGTGTCATTTGTGGTGAAATATGTTTTGTTGTACTAGTAATAATTTCCATTATTCTATTCTCTGTATATTGTTATATTTGTCATGAAAAATAACAAAAATAAAGAAAATTCCCCAAAAATGGGGGATGGGGAAGTTAAAACGAGGGAGGGAATTTGAAAACGTTTTCAAATTCCCCTGGGATGAGTTTGAAAACGTTTTCAAGTTCCCGGGGGGGAACTTGAATCAGGGGGAAATTTGAAATCTTTACACCGGCCCGTGCCCTAAAAATCATTCGCCCCTGAATTTGTGTTTTAACTGTTAAAAATGCATCAGGCTAGCAGCAATTCAACTTTCATATACATTTTTATGTCATTGGTTTGACTCAGCCAGGGTTCAAACCCAAGAGTTTGAATCCCATCACCAGCACGGGTGGCGGACACTCAACTCATTCAGTCATTGTGTCTGGTTATGTATTACGTCTATGTCAAAAAAAAATAAAAATGCCCACCCAATCCTAATTTTTATTTCAAAAGGATGATCACCAACCTTTTAATATTTTATTTGGCCTTAGCACAAATATTCTTATTTCCATTGATAGATTCTAGTCAATAGTGCTGGCTAAGTGATATATTTATATGATTTGGTTGGTTGTTGGAGTCCTGGCATCATCTGAAGTCATATCAGGACGGGTACCGACTTGTGACAGTGTGCACTCATGGCGACTTTATAGTGCTGTCCCACTTGGAAATGAAACCGCCGCCATCATGCCCCGATATCCCACTGAGTCACATTATCTTGACACTGAGCTAACCAGTCCTTGCCCTATCCTATTAATGTCAACCACCAGGCTAGAAACCAACAAGTATCAATTTATATTGGTTTGACTCAACGGGAACTCATCTCCCGATCTCCCGCATGCCAGGCCCTCGCTCTACCGATTCGGCCACCACGCCTGATATACATGCTGTATAAGAATTATACAAGTATAATAATCCAGAATATCCCTCCTTTCCCCCATCACTCACAGAGTTTCATGGACTGATGGAGTCAGACCTAGTCATCTACTGCTCCAGCCTCCCCAATCCCAGCTCCGATGGTGGCACCACCACCCCTGCACACTGTAGCCGCCACTCACCGAGCCACATTGCCTATTTGTCCTTTTATGTGTGATTGACCATGTTTATTTATCAATATGTGTAATTAATTGAGACAGAATTATTCACTGTGCTACATTTAAGTCGATACCTGAAATAGGCATAGGCACTTACAAGTGTGAGATGGTGTAGGAATTGGCATGGTCAACATCGGAAAATGAAGCAAGGTCTCTAAGATTTAAAGAACAGCTTGGATATGTTCCATGATCTATCACAACTTCTATATCAAACGCACGTCCCATATACAAACAGGCTGACTAGTCAGCTGTATTCTTTCCACTATGCATTCTGTTGTTAATGCCAATAACTTAAATAAGGGGACATAACAATGGTGGGTGCATGTTCTACAGACCTAAATCTTTTATTTAAAGCACCCTTTTCAAGAGTAGGCAGCATAGTTTACTGGTGCTTAAACAATCTGAGCAATAACTGCTCCAGTAGGAAGTAGGCCTAACTATAAACAACCTGTGATTCCAGTGTTTTTTTATATTGGCATAGAGAAATTGGGAGAGAATGCACAAACCAAACAACAACAAAAAGGAATATACCAGCCACAGAAAGCTGTCGATTTTACTTTTAAATTCTATTAATCTGCATGATTTTATTAATTATTCACCACAAAAGTAGCTGGCTGTGGTAGATATGTTTTTCAAGAATATATTTAGCATAATAGATTATACATTTATGTGGTTATTCCCATAACTGAGCCTCCCGACACTTTTTCTAATGGGTTGCTCAGCAGCCCTCTCACAGAGATGCGTGCTTACTGTCCATCCATTTCAATCTTTCCAGGTCGGGCGGGAGGTTTTTATTTATATTTTGTATGGAGAATGGCTAAGAAGAAAACTAACCATGGTATAGATTACATCACAGTTCCAGCGGCGCGGTGCATTGTGGGATGCATCAGAGCAAAACAACCCCCCCAAAAGCACATGGCACATGCTAATACACTGGGTGCAGCTATGACATGTGCTAGTTTCAGCTCATCTCAGCTCTTGTTTGAAACAGAATATACTTAACTATAGAAATATATATAAGTAATAAGATATGAATCTATTATCCTGCAAGGCCATTTTACATCAATATAATCAGCACATATTATGCCATGTGCATTTAGATTTAGAAAGATCTAGTCACTCAGACTAGTGTTAGAGCCATAGCCAGGGTACTCAATGCATTGTCAATGGCAGTGAGCAATCTCCATACAGAAAAAGTAAAATATTGATAAAACCACACCACCTAGGCACAAACCGCTTGGAGCACATATAGAAAATATGTTTAACAAAAAGATTATATTAAATTTATAAGGTTAGGCTTTTGGATTTCTATTAATTTTGAATAAAACTGACATTTTTCAATGCGCGTATCGGCAAACTCAATGGCAGTACGCCTTTGCTTTGCTCCCACGGCCGTTTTCAGAGCATGCGCAATCGGAACTGTGATGTAGTGTGTCCATGGTATGAAGGCGTGATAGGAAGGTGTAGAAGACCAGAGGCACACTCTAGCTAGAAATTGAACAAGAAAACATTAACATTACTATAAAATGTTGATTAAACTGAAATCTAAACTACATGTATTTAATGTAACAATGTATTAAGAATTGTTTTGAGTTTTAATATTTCATTTGAAGGATTTAAACAAAAAAAAATTATATTTGGGGGTCACGGGTGGGATGCTAAACAAGTTAGTTTTTGTATCTGGCCTTACACTTTGTGCCCACTCTGTTATCTTTGGTCTCCAACATCATGATGATACTGTAGTAGTCTCCATTGACCTCTCAGGCAAGTAACCACATAGACAGTTAGGTGTGGGTTGTGTGGTGATATCAGGGAGCATAGGTGGTGTAATGGTTAGCACACTGGCCCGGAATGCAAAAAGATGTGGGTTTGAGTCCCGCTCTAGGAATAATATTTCCCATTTCCATCACCCCCATGACAATACTATAATATGTGTGCACAAAATTGTCCTTTTTTACCATAACAAGCTGGCACTAGAGGCCCAATAGCCAGAAGCCCATCAGCCAGAAGAGCATCTGTAGGAGTGTACACTGTAAGTTAAAGTTGCATAGCCCGATGAAAGCATACAATTTTCAAAACCAAGACAATTATTTAGATTTGATTTTACACATATAACTTTGATACTGATGCACTTAATAAACATTTGTTGACACATTGACTGATAGAAGGGAATACGAAGCGAATTTAATCAAATATGTTATTGCAGAATCCTATGGTATCAGAGTTTTGGCATGCTTGCCAAAATTTATTTGCCATGTTTTTACTTCAAATGTTTCCAAAGTTTACAAGTTAAAATAAAAGTGAATTAAGACTAAAGTAAGGTAGGTAATAACAATCAACCGAATATATTTATCTCATAAAATGACAGAAACTCAAAGCCATCAAATTATGCAACTTTAATCTGTAAGTTAATACGCATATTCCGAGTTTTCGCATGCTTGTTCCTGAGAAGAGCCAGGAGCTGTTACCAGGACTAGGGCCGACTGAAGGTACCGGCAACTCGGCCAGTTGACCGGGCGCCACATGCTAGGGGAAGACAAATATAATTTCTAGAAATTCTAGACCATCCTAGTTGTATTAATGAAAGGATTTGAAACTTTGATGCTGTGTTTGAACTGTTTTCTTTAGCTTGTATATTGTTTTAACCTCTGTATTTCTACATTTGCAGTTTTTTCTCCCTTTGAAACAAATGAAAATCATACTTGTAAGGGGGTGAAGTTCAGCTTGACCAGGGCACTAGCAACCCTAAGGTCGGCATGTGTGTACACAGCCATAAGTTGGTGAGCCTGCCTCCCAGCCCTAAATTTCAGCATAGGTCATCTAATTTAAACTTACCTTCCACTGATAACCACTTGATTCCTGATGACCAAGCTTGGTAGGATCCAAGCTGTGCATTTGTTTCTCATGTAGATTATGTGGATTATAATGAAAGTCTCCTATCAAATAGAACTTTTGGTTTGTATATTCAACCCCTCCCACCACCTTATCCCAGATAGCACACAGCCGTCGGCCCGACGTCGGCTATTGGTCGCACCATCACCACCGACTTTCCACCGTCGGGCCACTGTCGGGCCGACGTTGGTGTTCCGACGTTGGCTTTCAATCCCTTTCCACCGACTTTCCACCATTGGGCCACCGTCGGGCCGACGGTGGTGTTCCGACTTTGGGTTTCAAACCCTTTCCACCGACTTTCCACCGTCGGGCTACCGTCGGGCCGACGGTGGTGTTCCGACGTTGGGTTTCAATCCCTTTCCACCGTCGAGCCAACATCGAGCCAACGTCGGGCTGACGGTGGTGGTTCGCCGCTGGTTTCTATTGACTTTCCATATTTGGGCCACCGTCGAGCCATCATCGGGCCGACAGTGGTGTTCCGATGTTGGCTTTCAATCCCTTTCCACCGTCGAGCCATCGTCGAACCAACGTCGGGCCGACGGTGGTGTTTCGCCGCTGGTTTCCACTGACTTTCCACATTTGGGCCACCGGCGAACCACCATCAGGCCGACGGTGGTGGTGCGCGCATGCGCAGTTCTTTAAATTTGGTTTCCGGCTCGAGTCGCCAGTGGAACACGTGCGATCGTTGAGCAGCGTTTTTTTCAACAAATAACTGGGGAATTTTAAGGAATTATTTAACAGGTCTGTTTATTAATATGTGTAGATTATTTTGTAAAAGTTTTGTAATTTATTACGACGTATTAATGGAATTATTCGTGTTAATGCGATTTGAATTATCCGGTACGGTTTGTTGACTTCGATTCGCCAGCGGAGCACGTGCGATTGTTGAGCAGCGTTCTTTTTCAACAAATAACTCCAGAAATCCCAGGAATGTTAAGGAATTATTTAACCGGTTTGTTTATTAATATGTTTAGATTATTTTGTAAAAGTTTTGTAATTTATTACGACGTATTAATGGAATTATTTGTGTTAATACGATTTAAATTATTCGGTACGGAATGTTGTAGAAGCACCGCCATCTTGTTTTTTTCCGGCAAAATGGACAAAACAGCGTCAGCCCGATGGCGGCTCCCGCCGTAGGCCCGACACAATATATTTATTCAAAATCAATAGAAAACCTTTTAAATTTAATATAATCTTTTTGGTAAAGATGTTTTCTATATGTCTACCAAGCGATTTGTTAATAGGTTCTGTGCTTTTAGAGATATTTCACTTTTCACTAACACTAACACTAACACTAACCCATGTACAGAAAAAGTGAAATATCTCTAAAACCACACCACATAGAAACAAATCGCTTGGTAAACATATAGAAAACATGTTTACCAAAAAGATTATATTAAATTTATAAGATTTTCTATTAATTTTGAATAAATATATTGTGTCGGGCCTACGGCGGCAGCCGCTGTCGGGCCGACGTTGTTTTGTCCAACCTCCCGCCGTCGGCTTGACGGTGGCTGCCATGGTCAGGGCCTATGGCGAATGCCACTGTCGGGGCCTACGGCGAATATCGCCGTCGGGCCTACGATGAATGCCGCCGTCGGCCCGACTGTGGATACCGCCGTCGAGGCGACGGTGGGAGGTTGGACAAAATGATTTCCACCGTTGGCCCGACGGAGAGGCCGCCGTCGGGCCGACGGCTGTGTGCTATCTGGGATGACAACTGATACTGGTCACGCACACCCTAGTAACCAAAGGGTATTTGTTTTTATTGTAGGTCCTGTTCAAGTCTGACAGTCCTGGTCTTTCAGAAAGAGGTTTCAGGATCACACTTGCTGCCGTCAGTGCAGTAGGAAGTGGTAAGACTCTGACACATACATGATATAAGGCAAACATTATATGAGGCCAGTAGAGATGTACAATTTTCCGATATATTGAGATATTGGTATGAGCACTATACTATAATAAATTGCAACTTGTTTATTAATTATATAAATTGTGTGTACAACCAAAGACATATAGAGGTATATGTGGTGTTGGTAATCCATTCTTAATAATGGAAAGACATTGTACATTGAATATAGATAGACTGAGAGGGTCACTTCTTATATGGGATAGTCTTTGGAGATTCACCTCACATACCCCCTCCCCCCATGGTGTTATTTCTGGATCACTGGCCACCACATGGCACTGTAGCCAGCATGACAAGGCCTTGGATACATCAGATTGAACTCTGATTGGTAGATCAACCCATGTGACCACCACCATTTTGTATTCTCTAGACTATAAGCAGTAATAAACAATGAGTCTAGCTCTCCTACTTTCATTCTTTTTCTGCTTTCCTTCCTTACCAGTAGTGTCTTTCACTTAGTCTACCTACACAACTAAAGCCACCAGCCGAGGTCTTTACAGAGAGGTAGAGAACATGATTCCTTCAGGACAAGAAGCCAAATCTATTCATGCTGATATGTCTTTGCCAAATTAACAGCCGGTGAAGGCTATTGAATATTACAAACTGTTCCTTCATGTGCTCTCTTGCAGAACCG
>CM059198.1:6842085-6904126 GCA_030323885.1 Branchipolynoe longqiensis | reverse complement strand
TTATAAATCCATCTATTGTTTGTACACATACACCAATACAGTGCTCATCTTGATGCGCTCTGTATGTGTATACATACATGATCTGTATGTGTATGCATACATGATCTGTATGTGTATACATACATGATATGTATGTGTATACACACATGATCTGTATGTGTATACATTCATGATATGTATGTGTATACACACATGATATGTATGTGTATACACACATGCTCTGTATGTGTATACATACATGATATGTATGTGTATACATACATGATGTGTATGTGTATACATACATGATCTGTATGTGTGTACATGCATGATCTGTAGGTGTATACATACATGATATATGTGTGTATACATACATGATCTGTATGTGTATACACACATGCTATGTATGTGTATACACACATGCTATGTATGTGTATACATACATGATATGTATGTGTATACATACATGATATGTATGTGCATACATCCATGATCTGTATGTGTATACATACCAATGATACATACATGCTTTGTATGTGTATACAGCAACACTGCAACCACTCATTATGATCATAACATTACCACTGCGTCCTGATCCAGCAATACTAGGTCGCAAGCACTACCCTGCATAATGTGGTCTGAAGGACAAAACCTGACATTTGCTATTGTCGTGGGGGTGATGAAAGTGGGAAATATTGCGCCTAGAGCGGGAATCGAACCTACATCTCTGTGCATTCGAGGCCAGAGTACTAACCATTACACCACCTAGGCTCCCTGATATCAACACAGTACCCACACCAACCTGTCTATGCGGTTACTTGCCTGAGAGGTCAGTGCATAATACTACACTCTTCCCCTGGAATTGTAAGTCTTTTAATGCTTACAATTACATACATACAGGCAGTGCATTAACTCATACACAGGGTAGGTTCAACAACCATACAACGTGTAGCTTGTACTGGATCCTGGTCATGGTACCAGTGTTGTGGAGGTGCTATAAATGGGAAATATTGCACCTAGAGCAGGACTCGAACCCACAACTCTATCCATTCCAGGCCAGTATGCTAACCATTACACCACCTAGGCTCCCTGATATCAACACACTACCCACGCCTACCTGTCTATGTGATTACTTGCCTGAGAGGTCAGTGCAGACTACTACACTATATATATATGTGATGTGTAAGAACTATGTGAGTATGAATTTTTGGAAGTTATTAACAACCATCTATTAAAGCTGCATAGTCCAATGAAAACATACAATTTTCAAAAATAAAACAATTATCTAGATTTGATTCTACATATCTAACTCAGATGCTGGTACACTTATTAAACATTTGTCATCACACATAAGGGGATACAGAATCAATTATTAGAACCTGCTATTGCAGAAGCCTATGGTGATAGAGTTTTGGCAAGCTTGCCAAAATTAATTTTGCATGCTTCCATTTCAAATATCTCAAAAGTTAGCAATTTAAAATAAAAGTTACTTCAAACTAAAGTAAGGTAGATTATAATGAACAACCTAATATGTTTATCTCGGAAAATAAGAGAAATTCAAAACCATCAGACTATGCAACTTTATGCTACTGGTTATGCCTGGTGGGCCCCCCCCCATCGGGTTCCCTACGGCACTGTACTCTGGAGGATGCCTATCTCACTTGAGGCTTAAAAAAGGTACCAGGCACACCAACAACCTAAAGTTAAACTGCCAACTGGGGGAAGGTCAACTCGAGTCAGTAGACAGCTATCGCTATCTAGGAGTGGACCTAGACAGGCACCTAAATTATTACACCTGCATAACAAATACGATAAAGAAAACTAATTATAAAATATGGCTACTAGCAAAACTAAGATACTACATGACAGAAAGCATGGCAATAAAAATATACAAAGGTATCATCCTACCCTACTTTGATTATGGTGACATCATGCAAACCTGCTAAATAAATTACAAGTGCTACAGAACAGAGCACTAAAGGTATGCCTCCAGGTCGACAAAAGATCCCCAACGATGGAACTCCACATTAAATGTAGCACAAAACTACTAACAAGTAGAAGATATCTACACCTCAAGCTACTTGCACACCACTACACCACACAACAAGGTCTCACAGTGACTGCTGGTAGAAACGCCAGACATACAGGAGCACCAGTGCTAAAAGAAACCATAAGCACTAATAAAATACATGAGAGAAGTGTGTTACTCATGGCTGCACAAGCCTGGAACAAACAACCGCCTCCAGTCACAGCAATCAAGAGACTGGAGCACTATAAACAATTCCCTAAAAAGACAAATAAAAACCATACACCATCATATGGGCACCAAATAACACCTGACCGGGCACAGTCAAGGCAAACTGTGAAAGAGCACTCATGCCTAGGACAGGCCATGGAAGAGGGTGCACATCAAGCCTATAAATACACAGCCATCTGGAGTACTGGGAGGGTCAGAAGAAATGAGGCCAGAGTCCACCTTGGTATGTGTTCTGGCACAAATCACGTACGGTACAGACAGACAAACCATGCTCACCAGACCCAACCTATAATACACCATGGCATGAGAAAATACCACAACCCACCACCAGATTGCAGTCCGAAGGGTATGGGTGTGTTCTGGCACACCCAGGTACCAACTAGGGACATGGCACAGCTGAAAGCAAGATGGGAAAACAAAAAGTCAGGGAAAATGCTGTTAGAACAATGGTTAACAAATTAACACCCATACTCAGGCTACTGCTGTACGGGGTGAATCTTTGATCTATGTCGGATACAAACGAGCGGCATTATTAGAAGAGGGCAAAGGCTGGTTTGCTCAGTGTCAGGATAATGTGGCTGATCGGGATATCAGCTTATAATGCTGGCAGACTGGTTTCCCAGTGGGGCCAGACTATACAGTATACTCATACTCATACTCATCCGCTTCTGATTTTGTTAGGCTTATAAGCCTGTATCAGGTCGAAGCATGTCAAAATTTGATTTACTAGGATCAAAACATGAGTCTACCTGTCCTGATATGACCTTAGATATTGTCAGGTATGGCAATACCTCAGGGAGTTTGACGCCCCTGCCATGCAGAGTTGTAAACCACTGCCTTGTGGTACAGGTTCTTGACAGAACCGAAGGCTAAGGGAGCAAACCCTAAACAGAAAACCATGTCACTGTGGCAGCATTAAGGGCGGTTGATGTATGGAACTCCCAACATCTCCCGACCAGCCACTGCAGGGACAAATAGTTTTGCGCCTGTCTTGACATGTTCTTGCCGGTGTGAAACCTCTATTTGCTCCCCGAGAGAGTGCCGCTGGTAACTTGCAAAAGCCAGCAGCACTTCAACACTTTTGCAGGCACCTTTCATGAAATGTACAACCGCACAAAGGAGAGCGGCAGTCAAGTAATGAAAGCAGTCTTTGTCGCATCGCGACCGACAGCATGATGATGATGACAAACGAGCCTGTGACTGTGTGTCGCACAGATCAGCTCAATGGTCAGGCCTGGTTCATGCCCAAGCTGCACTCACAGATAGCACAGAGCCGTCGGGCCGAGGTTGGGTATTGGTCGCACCGTCGCCACATATTTTCCACCGTCGACCGTCGGGCCACCGTCGGGCCAACGGTGGTGGTCCGCTGCTTTGAGCCATTCATTTTGCACATATTTGCCACCGTCGGTGGTGGTCCGCCGCTCTTTGTCATTCTTTTTACATATTATGCACCATCAGGGCATCGCTGGGCCGACGGTCGTGGTCCGTCGCTGTTTGCCATTCTTTTTGCACATAGTTGCAACCGTCGGACCACGGTCCAGCCGTCGGTGGTGGTCCGCCGCTCTTTGCCATTCTTTTTACATATTTACCACCGTCGGGGCACCGCCGGGCCGACGGTCATGGTCCACCACTGTTTGCCATTCTTTTTGCACATATGTGCCACCGTCGGACCACCGTCGGTGGTGGTCCGCCGCTCTTTGCCATTCTTTTTACATATTTGCCACCATCGGGCCACCGTCGGGGCACCTTCGGTGGTGGTCCGCCGCTCTTTGCCATTCTTTTTGCACACATTTTCCGGACACGTACTGACCAGATGGTATCGTTCCTGAATGCATCAGATTGTATCGTTCCTAAATGCACCAGATTGTATCATTCCTAAATGCACCAGATTGTATCATTCCTAAATGCACCAGATTGTATCATTCCTAAATGCACCAGATTATATCATTCCTAAATGCACCAGATTATATCATTCCTGAATGCATCAGATTGTATCGTTCCTGAATGCACCAGATTGTATTGTTCCTCAAGGCACCAGATTGTATCGTTCTTAAATGCATCAGATTGTATCGTTCCTGAATGCACCAGATTGTATCCTTCCTGAATGCACCAGATTGTATCATTCCTAAATGCACCAGATTGTATCATTCCTAAATGCACCAGATTGTATCATTCCTAAATGCACCAGATTGTATCATTCCTAAATGCACCAGATTATATCATTACTAAATGCACCAGATTATATCATTCCTGAATGCATCAGATTGTATCGTTCCTGAATGCACCAGATTGTATTGTTCCTCAAGGCACCAGATTGTATCGTTCTTAAATGCATCAGATTGTATCGTTCCTGAATGCACCAGATTGTATCCTTCCTGAATGCACCAGATTGTATCCTTCCTGAATGCACCAGATTATATCATTCCTAAATGCACCAGATTGTAACATTCCTGAATGCATCAGATTGTATCATTCCTGAATGCATCATATTGTATCGTTCCTGAATGCAGCAGATTGTATCATTCCTAAATGCACCAGATTGTATCATGCCTAAATGCAGCAGATTGTATCATTCCTGAATGCAGTAGATTGTATCGTTCCTAAATGCACCATATTATATCATTCCTAAATGCACCAGATTGTATCGTTCCTGAATGCACCAGATTGTATCGTTCCTAAATGCATCCAGTATGGGCTCTGTGTTATCTGCCATTCTTTTGACATATTTGCCACTGTCGGGCCAACGGTCGCATATATGCTGGTATGGGTGGCTTGCCACCGTTGGCCCGACAGCGGGTCAGTGGACAAAACAACGTCGGCCCGATGGCGGCTTGCCACTGTTGGCCCGACGGCAGCTTGCCACCGTTGACCCGACGCCGGCTTGCCACTGTTGGCCCGACGGCGGGTCAGTGGACAAAACAACGTTGGCCCGACGGCAGTTTGCCACCGTTGTTGGCCCGACGGCGTGGCCACCGTTGGGCCAACATCGGCCCGACGGCTGTGTGCTATCATGGCAGGTTGCGTTGGTGGGCTGAATTCCGGTAGGTGGAACTGAGTTCAGTGGCAGAGGCAATTCGGTCCTGCGCACAGAATTTCTCATGTTGGGTGCGCAACAGTTAGTTGATTGTTGGAGATTTAGGTCCTGGTGACATCTAAGGTCACATCAGGATGGGTGCTGACTTGTGACAGTGCAAACTGATGGCAACTTTATAATTATAGTCTTGTCTCACTAGAAAATCAAGCCGCCAGCACCATGACCCAATATCCAACTCAGTCAGTTTATCCTGACACTGATCTAACCAGTCCTTGCCCTATCCCATTAATGCCAAGCGGCAGGCTAGGAAGCAACAAGTATCAATTTAATAAGTCATTTGTTTCACTTGAGCGGGAACCAAACTCCCGATCTCTCTTCCAATTGTGCCACCGCGCCCTGTGAGGCGCTACATGAACAATGTTAAGCAACAGGCTATGTAGGGACAGGTATAAATTCTGTAAGTCATTGGTTTCGAACCCACGGGAAGCCCACTGATGTGGCCATCCCGTCTGACACAAGTTAATGGAATACGAAAATACATTGACTTTTATGTTATATTTTATTATTCAAATATGGAAGTGTCGCGCAGCTTGATTTCAACAAAAGCACAACAAATAGCTAGTCCATTCAATTCCCGTTTATGGCTAAAGTTAAACCCATATGCATGCCATATAATTGACTGTATTAAGTGAAGGCTATTGGAGATAAAACAAACGGCATAGTCCGATGAAAACATCACATTTTCAAAACCAAAACATTTATCTAGATTTGAGGAGTTCAGATGGTAAACCCCATAAACACCGATCCGCAAATTCGGATAAACATTGAAGTCGAACCTTGAAAAGGCTAAATTGTTATTTCATATTTACTTCATAATTATTTTGTCTGAAGAATGGTTGAATTAGTGAGAATTAGAATTATATTCAGGTAAATATCTTTTATTTTAATTAAATTTTTGGATTTCCATTTATGGGGTTTTGCGCCTGAACTCTTCATTTGATTCTACACATCTAACATACATACTAATAAGTATCTCTTATTGCATAACAGAGGATACCAAGTCAATTTAATAGAATTTGTCACTGCTGAAGTCTACGGTGACAGAGCTTTGACGTGCATGCCAAAATTACTTTAACATTTTTGCACTTAAAATATCTCTAAGAGTAACCATTGATAATCAAAGTGATTTCAAACTAAGGGGTCCTTTACAATTATCAACATTTTAACAAATGCACAACACATTACCATCCTCTCCCAACAATGAGTACAATAAACATGTTGATATCTTGCAATTGTTTTATTAAACTAGAAAATACAGTACTGAAGTATGGTTGAGATAGAATCATCAGAACCTGAACATTGCAGGATACTACAGGGTGGTTCAGGGACAAATGCATCGGATTATGCAGTTTTAATTTAATTTAATTCATATCATTCTCAGATGTATGTACGGTTTGCATGCGTGTGAAAATGTTGATAATTGCGACGGCCCTTTAATGTAAGGTAGGTTATAATGATCAACCTAATATATTTATCTAGAAAAATGACAGAAACTGAAAATCGTTGGACTATGAAACTTGAAGATCATCAAGAATATGAAGTTTATACTTTGTGCTTTGAGACTTGTCAAGTCGGTATGGAAGACAGCAGAGGTCTGGCACAAAACACCAAGGCCGATGCATTCAAATCATCAGCTCGTCAGAATTTCAAATAGAACACTTTGAGGTGTAGGCCTACTTAAAGAAAACATGGGCCGTGTGCAAAATGATCTGATTCCAATGCCCACATCTTGGCTGGGGGCATCAGGAGCAATGACATCACATTTCTGCTGGTAGCAGTAGTGGCAGCCTGTATTGCTACATGTAGGCACCAGTACAAGTCCCACATGGTTTTTTATTCATATTTATTTTTTATTATAAAGCTATGACCAACCAGATTAATTAATTGGACATGTAACTAAATTATGCATTCATACAATATTTTAAATCCTATCTTGCTGTAGCTATATTGGTTATTTAAAAAAAACAAAAAAAACATTTGGATTAATCCACCATTTTGTCCACCCTGAGCGCATTTGTTTATGCAACCCAAGTGCATAGGATCTGTGCATTATCAAACAAATTGTTGGGATGATCCGAGGTGATTAATCGATGTCGTCCCAAGTGGCAGCCAAGGTGAATCTAATATTAGTGATAGTATTTACCAGGTAAGCAGCATATATGTGTACCAAGTGCTTTTTGTTTACCACATAGTCTCATGTTGATACACCAGAGTAATGTTCTCTTAGTTAGATAATTATATGTTTCTTGTTATTAGTCATAACCCATGGCTTAGCCATACATGTTGTTTTCCCATTGATTTCTTTATAATGGCCTCATCCTGAAACGCATCTAAAGTTAAAGCTGCATAGTTCAATAAAAGCATCACATTAAAACGTAAAAGTTACCCATAGATTTGAGCCTATGTATCAAACTTAGATACTGGTGCACTTATTAAGCATTTCTTACTTCATAAAAAGGGATACTAAGTCAATGTAATAGAACCTATACACTTTTCATGTGACTGTCAACAATTAATTTGTCATTTTTACATTTCAGATCTGTCCAAAGGCAGCCATTTAGAATAAATGTTTCTTCAAACTAAGTAAAGTAGATTATAGCAATCAATCAAAGAATATGACAGAGTCTCAAAACTAAGGAACAGTAATTCAGGATGCCTAGTACATGCTGCATCATGTGATAGATTTCCTTCCAGACTGGAGAGTGAAGTTCCTTCTCAACGAGGATATTATGTTCATGATCAAACTAATGCAATACAGAAGCCTAACAAAGGAAGGATTTCATGAATGGGATACATTATTCATCTTGTTAGCTAAGCAAATTGCTGGCTTAGCCTCATATTTAATTCCTGGTTAATTCCATTAGTATGGGCTTAAATTTGAACTTCATTTGAAGCTATCACAAGCCATGTTATGCATGTTATACCCTGTTATACACTTTACATTCGTGTCCCTCTTGTGATGTGCATTTCCATCTCTAGGATTACATCTCTAGGATCAGAGCATGGGTTAAAGCCAGGCTCCGCATCAATCCCATAACCAATATTGTGGTGAGGCAGGTCACATTGACAGTCTGGTCGAGGTTTTTTCATCCGGCTGACTGGAACGAACCTGTAATAAATAAGCAAAAGAAGAATATATCTGATTCAATGTAGGCCCTATATATCATTAGATGGCCACTAATATAACCAAGACAACTGTACATAACCCAATTGTTTCACTTGAATATGGCAATGCCCAGTTTGTATATCACAAAACTACCTATTCTCTACGAGGTATTTAGGGCATAATTAAAACTGAGGGTCAAACTGTAACATATATAGGGTTAATAAGTCCTCATGACTCTCCTCAGCTGGTACAGTGATGCACACATGAGACTGCTCATCTCAGGCAGATCAACGCATACCTGTCAAGTCTTCCGATATTATCTATAAATAGCCACAAACAACATTTTGTTCCCAATAATTCCATCTGCAAATAAATGATGCACGTTTTTGAATATCCTAATTCTAGTCAAATAAAAATGAATGCTGACAATTACTTATCAATCAGGCCAATAAGTAAATGTAATGCAATAAAAAGTAATCACATACCATTTGTTTTTTGGTCAACCCAGTCTGTTAATTCGCTAACTCGAACGAAGACACTAGGCTTGTTGGCGTTTCCACAGGTACCCCGTGAAGTGATGCCATGGAGTAAGAACTGGCCAACGGAAAGGCAGACAAGAGGACCACCAGAATCACCCTACAAATATAAAGCATGAAGTTAATTACAATAATGTGACCAGAAGAAGACAATGAAAGAGGATCAGCCTCAAAATGGTGCAGAGGCTGGCGGGGATTATCTCTTTAATACTGGCAGGGCAATGATTGCCCTCTCAAAAATGGTATGGAAGATATAGAGAAGGCCAGTCTCCCCAACATGTGATTAGGATTCATAGATGGTGGAGCGGGACGTAGCTCAGACAGTAGCATGTCCACCTGTGATGGTCTCAGTCATCCTATCGATCCTGCTCAGTCGACACATTTGCAGTTTGGGCTATTTTCCATTCCAACCAGTGGCCCACAACTGGTTCATCAAAGACTATGGAGAGTGCTGTCAGAATGACCATATATTTGACTTCCAATAGCCAATGATACAAAAATCAATGTGTTCTAGATGCATCGTTAAATAAAACATGCTTTTTCTTTTTTTTGGGATGAGGTGGGGGATTCATTGAGAAGAAAGGGCCAACCATTCCTGAATCGGGCTGTGGACAAAGAAAAACGAGCTCTGTCCTTGAATGAAACAGGGGAGAGTGGGCACAGGCCATGACTTCCGCCAATGACATTTGGTGACACCTTCTTTATTTACAAACACTGACATATGCATGCAAATGGATGTCTAGTCACGGTCTAGGCCTATACTAACCATGCATGTACTCCTGCCATCTCGAGGATAGCCTGCACAAAGCATTTGTGAAGTGGTCACTGAGCCATACCAGCGTGACAAACGGCACATTGACTGGTTGATGATCTGAAGAGGCACTTCCATCAACACGTTTGTTTCTCTAGTTAGCCCTATATGCATCCAAAGTAAGGGTGAGAAAAGACACATATAACCTATCTAGTAGGTGAACACTCAATGCTTTGGGATGCACAGTTAATAATGTAATAACAGTAGATATTGTTTGCATTGGCTCTGATTATCAGTATAATTGATATATATATATATATATATGTAAATGTCCAACAAATCACAAATGCTACTGCATGATTTAGAATAACATCTATAATTGTCACTCTACTCCATGCATTCCAAGCACTATATTATTATACATACGTCTTTAACCTTACAAGTTCTTGTTATTCCAAATAAAATTACACATATTCTTTTCAAAGCAATGACACACAATTTCAATTCTAGAACCACATATTTAATTGGAAGCATCTGAATTGATTGAATAGTCCAGATCATTTCCTGTTATATATGCACAATAGATGTCAGTAGACGTGGGTGATATATGTTAATGATATGCAAGATGGTCGAGACAAAGGAGTATGTAAATGAGGTGACGTCATGGAAAGTTTTAGCCGGCGGTTCATTGAGCCCTGGACGTGAATAAAGCATTCAGTATCCAGAAGTCAAAGTGTTCAGACTTTGTCCTTTTACATGGTGTCAGATGAGGAAGAATGCCGCCCGCTAACACTCTGCCGGGTTTGCGGCAGCCTGGTCAGCTTGTCCTCAGCAACAACACAAGATCGAACTGGAAAACATGGATCAGAGCATATGACATATACACCACTGCTGCAGGTGTCGTATCAAAGACGGAAAAAGTACATTGCTGCATCTTTCTTCACGTTGCTGGCGAAGAAGCACAAAAGGTTTTCGCCAATATGTCCATCGCGCTCGCTGACCGAGACAAGATCGGACCGCTAACAGAGGCATTCCAGACGTACTGTATAGGTAAATGCAGTTTATGCATAACACGCTACAAATTCAACTCACATAATCAAGCTACGGAAACAATGGCCATGTACATCACGGGGGTGAGAGACAAGGTAAAGGATTGTGAATATGGAACGGTGGAGGAGTCATTGTTGCGCGATCGGTTGGTTGCTGGTGTGAAAAACATTAATCTACGTAACAAACTGCTGCAAACTGCTGAGTTGACACTGGAAAAGTGTGTGAGTATGTGTGAAATGAGTGAGTTCAGTTCGGATCTGTTAGAGGACACCAAATCAGACGTGGAAAGTAACAAAGTGGATTTTCTTAGGAACTATGGTAATGCGCGTTCTGGTGCACCGGTGGTCCGGTCAGTGGCGACGCCATCTTGGAAATCGCCATCTTGGAGTGGTGCTGGAGCCGGTGCAGGTGAAGTCAAGATCCGCTGCCAGAACTGTGGATATGAATACTGCCGGGGAGTCTGCCCAGCGAAAGGCAAAGCTTGCATAGCCTGCAAGAAGATCGGGCACTTCGGGAAGGTCTGCAGGAGCAGGCTTGGCAGGATCAACAAGGTCAACGTTGAAGAGCCCGATCCTCACAATGCTGAGCAAGACCCGGATCCGGCGGAGGTCAATGTTCTGACAACGGATCTGTTCATCGGTGCCCTGGACCGCAGTGCCGAGCAAGATGCTGCGCTGTGGTACGCGACTGTTCGGGTGAACGGTTGTCCTGTCAAGTTTAAGCTCGACACCGGGTCGGAGGCAAATGTGCATCCGAGGAACATCTTCGACAGAGTTACGCCAGGGCAGCTGACAAACACCAGGTGTTCTCTGGTCACGTTCTCGGGGCATCTGATCACTCCTGACGGTGAGGCGTCGGTGAATGTCAACGGCAGAGAACTCAGGTTCCAAGTGGTGCGGAACTGTCAGCCTATCTTGGGCAAGCAGGTGTGTGTGATATTGAACCTGCTGGCGCGGGTCGAGGAGGTGCAGGCGGGTGTACCGACAAACATTTCCAAGCCTGACGTCAAGCCGAGCGCCCGGGCTGAGCAGCTGGTAAGCAAATACAAAGACGTTTTTCAAGGTTTAGGTCTTATCAAAGCAAAAGCTGTCATTCATGTTGATAAACTGTACAACCTGTCATAGATCCTCCCAGAAAAATTGCTTTTGCTATTCAAAGTAAAGTATGTACGGAGCTTGATCGTATAGTAGAGTTAGGTGTAATAGTTGAGCAGGATGAGCCTACTGAATGGGTTAATTCCATAACTATTGTCAAAAAGCCCAATAAGATAAGGATTTGTCTGGATCCGACTAAGTTGAACAAAGCGGTCAAAAGAGGGCCTTTCCCAACCAAAACAATTGACAAGATTATTGCCCATACAGCAGATGCTAAGTATTTCTCAGTATTGGATGCAATGACAGGCTATTGGCAAATAGAGTTAGATGAAGAAAGTTCACGTATGTGCACGTTTAACACTCCGTGGGGCTGGTACAGGTACACACGATTGCCTGTTGGCATCAAAACAGCTGGTGACATTTTTATTCAGGAAATGCACCGTGTCATGGGTGATATACCCGGTATTGGGATAGTCACTGACAACATTTTGGTATATGGGTCAACAGTTGAGGAGCACAATGAGCGGCTCAGAGCCGTGTTGGACCGTATTAGGTCAGTAAATCTGAAGTTAAACGAGTCAAAATCTTTGCTATGTAAAACTGCAGTAAAGTATGTAGGTCATCAACTTACCCAGCAGGGTGTGAGGCCTGATCCAGACAGAATACAAGCAATAGTAGACATGCCAGAGCCAAGCGACAAACAAGGCGTCCAAAGGTTCCTGGGCATGGTTGGATATGTGCACAAGTTCATACCTAACATGTCCGAGATTGCCAAACCACTGCGCACGCTCCTCATGAAGGACGTAGCGTGGCACTTGCAAACTGAACAGCAGGGTGCTTTCGATGAGTTAAAAGAAAAGTTAAGAACTGCTCCTGTGTTGTCATATTACAATGTAAACAAGCCAATTGTCATTCAGGTCGATGCATGTCAGTCAGGACTAGGTGCTGTGTTAATGCAGGAAAACAAACCGGTTGCACTCGCATCTCATGCACTTAATTCAGCACAATGTGGATATGCCACTATTGAAAAAGAAATGCTCGCCATATGTTTCGGATGCCAGAGGTTTCATGACTATATCTTTGGCAAAGAGGTGCAGATTCAAATGGCCCACAAACCATTGGTGGCGATAATGCAGAAACCAATTCACAAGCTGTCAGCAAAAATGCAAAGAATGAGAATGCGATTGCAAAACTACAATATTCAGTTGTGTCATGTAAAGGGATCGTTGATATTTTTTGCAGACACATTGTCAAGAGCACACAGTGCCGATGTAGGTCAAGACTCTCTGTTCGATAACACATTCGGTGTTGCTGCTGTGGACATGCAATCGTCAAGTTTGTTCAGTAAAATCGTGAGGGGATATGAAAAAGATGCATCCATGTCCATATTGATAACACAGATTGAAGATGGGTGGGACACTACATGAATACAGACACCACCATGTTTAAGACAGTACATCCCACCCAAAGATGAGTTGACGGTAGAGAACAATTTAGTCATGAGAGGCAATCGGGTGGTGGTTCCTTCAGGGTTGCGTGGCGAAATGATTGAAGCGTTGCATGAAATGCATTTGGGCGTGACAAAGTCAAAATAGCTGGCACGGGAATGCATGTTCTGGCCTAATATTAATAGGCAAATTGAAGAAAAAGTCAGTCGGTGTGACACTTGTCGGAACAACCGGAAAAATGTGCATAATGAGCCATTGATAAACCACACGATAGCTTGTCAGCCTTATGAGAAGGGAGGAGCAGATTTGTTTGAGTTAAATCACAAAAATTACCTGATAACTGTAGATTACGACACAAAGTATCCAGAGGTGACGTTGCTGGGCGATGCATCCTCTGTCACGATCATTGAAGCGTTGAAGGACAATTTTGCTAGGCACGGCATTCCTAGTCAGGTTGTTTCCGACAATGGTCCGCAGTTCAAGAGTCATGAGTACAGGGAGTTTGCACAACATTATGGGTTCAGAGCCGTGTATTTCAGTCCACAGTATCCACAAAGTAATGGCCAGGTCGAGAGGTTTGTGCAGACAGTGAACGACATGTTGAAGAAATGTGAGAAGACGGGAGCTGATTTTCAGTTAGCTCTACTAAATTATCGTAATACTCCACTGCCTGTGTTGAATCCATCTCTGGCTCAGTTGCTCATGAGCAGGAAGCTGAGAGGTCGGTTGCCTATGGCGGAGGAAATTTTGGTACCTGAGACGCAGAACCCCAAAAAGGCGCAGACAGCTGTGCGACAGCGGAATCAGAAAGTGTTTCACGAGAAGAAATGCGGAAAGCTGCACAAGGCTCTGAAGGTTGGTGACAAAGTTAAATATAAAAATAATGCAGGTGAGTGGAAGAAGGGAGTGATTTTGGGTCGAACAGGCATTTCAGGAAGAGAGTATCAAATTCTGAATGAGGCAGGTAATATGTTGTATCGAAACAGAGTGCAGATAATCAGGGCACCCAACGGGGAGCAGGTCAGAGCAGCTGTGGGGACGCAAAGTGGGTCAGCATCACAGCCGAGTGTAAGCAACCCGGCTAATCTAAGTAGGTCAGGTCGGGTGATTAGGCCGGCGAGTAGATTAGACCTGTAGGCAGGGCAGTCGTAGTGAGGATATGAGCAGAAACACATGTGCATGGTAGTAGTAAGTTTGTTTCAGAAAGGTTTTGTGAGTATGTTGTGAACTTTATACATTTGGAGGCTAAGCAGCCAAACTTTGGATACAGACTTCGGTGCATAACTGCACCCGGACATTTCATGAACCTATGGTTAAGCTAAGTAGCTAATATATATATTGTTGTGTATTTGACTGTATGTTTATGGTATTATGTCATTAAAAAAGATATTGCATATTGTAAAAAATACTTTGAAGGGGGGATGTTATATATGCACAATAGACGTCAATAGACGTGGGTGATATATGTTAATGATATGCAAGATGGTCACAACAAAGGAGTATGTAAATGAGGTGACGTCATGGAAAGTTTTAGCCGGCGGTTCATTGAGCCCTGGACGTGAATAAAGCATTCAGTATCCAGAAGTCAAAGTGTTCAGACGTTGTACTTTTACATTTCCTACCTCCACTCGTACCCCACCCAGTGGCATAGCAAGTTTGTGCGATGATGGCTGGATTCAGTGGCAAACATATTGGCTTAGCGGCCGATGTGTACTGGATGCTACTGGCCAGCCTGAGCAGGGCAATGTCGTTATCACTTGTGAGACGGTTGTACTGTTCATGCATGACGATGGAAGCCACAGCATAGATTTGCTCTGTCCCCTCAGTAGCAGTTCTGTCATGCTCCCCAACAATGACGGTCAATCTCTCTGCCGTCGCTTTGGCTCTGAATTAAAAAAACAATGACTTCCTAAGATTATCCCAGCAAACACAGGTATACGGGGCCCATATGGGTTATATCCAGACAAACCCATGTGGATGTAACCACATGGGATCAACATGGGTGCCAAACTGACTATTCTGCCCATATCGGACCCACATGAGTCCCATGGATGCAGAGTCTAAACCATAAATCACACTAAATGTCTAGTTTATTACAATAAAGTAACAAATCTAATGTATGGAGACATTATAAAAGATAATGCGCAGCACTTATGTGACAAAATATAAAACCCAGTTCAGGGTGATGGAAAAGTTCTCTGGTGAGTCCTAGCATGTGCCACTGCGGTGGAAGGAGGGGCAGTGTTCTAGGGGAAAACTGCCAAGGAATGGAAATTTCCTATGTGTGGCTCCAAACATGTACCAGCGCCAAGGAAGGGACGTTCTTGGTCTCTATATATGGATGTATATATATGAATGTAACTGTATCCAACTGCTGGTTCACCCCTGTGACCATAAGGGAGGCCCAACCTCAGCCTCATTTGCAGGGCGGCACCTGCAGCTGAGTAGGGTGGTAGCCACCTCCACTGGGGGGTTGGCTCCCACCCCAGCTGTGGGGCCACCTGAGTGGCTGACGGTGGGACTGCTCAGTCACCTACACTGCCTTGACTAACTGACCACACTAAATATAGGAGATGCACCGCATTATGTAAATGAAGTATCGATGCTCCAGGCATCCTGGACACCGGCACTCTAGTCCTAGCTCTTGAGAGAAGCAGACATACTTTTGAGCAGGAACCCCAGACACTCTGTCTGATGTTACCTAAATTCACATATTCCAATTGAGTTTATCCACAGCCATAGGACTCCTGTCCCATGGGATGTGGGCACTGCTTTCAGTATACAGGCTAAGTGGTAATGAGAACTAGTATGGACAGAAGGTGAGGAGTGAGGGTGCTAGGTCACATGTAGGGGAATGGACAAGAGTTGCCGCTCAATAAAGCACAACTTATTCACTGTTCATTTGTGTGTCTAGTTTTCCTTCCTCTTTTCAGTACCGATTCATGAGTTGGTTTGATTAGGCTAAATGCATCACAGGTGATATGAAGGGGAGAGTTTTGTAGTCTCATGGGGTGCTCACAGCGGCCGAGCAGATCCGTGTTTTTCTATTGTGTCTTTAGCACATGTCCATACAAACATATGTATTGACAGACAATGTCAATCATACTTAAATTGGCCTACCATGCCAATGTCAATGTTGGAATAATGTTCTCACCTAATATCTGAAGACATTTTCACATAAAGGGTGTGACCAAAATAAAACCCTTGAAACACCGGTCCAATGGCAGATATTTTCATATAATATGTATGCAATAAGTATATCAGCCAGCGGCTTCCCCGAAGAGCTGGTCATGTTCCGAGACGGACGTGGCATGCAGCACGCCGTCCTCACCCTCCTCGAGGAGATAGTACATGCCAGTGGACGAGGCTTTGGCACGGCTGTCATATTCCTCGACCTCGAGAAGGCCTTCGAGCTAGTCGACCAGAATGTGGTCCTTGCCTCCATCGTTGAGCTGGGAGTCACCGGGAAGCCTCTGGCATTTGTGAAGAATTACCTACGTGCAGGCGACCCATTGTCCGCTTCCAGGGGAGCACCTCTCCCCTCAACCTTCTAAAAAATGGCATCCCCCAGGTAGCTGTCCTCAGCCCCTCCCTCTTTAATGCTGGAGTCACTGCCCTCATAAGTTGACTGAGACCAGGCATTACTGAGCGCCACTTCAAACACTTCAAGACCCTGGGCTATGCAGACGACATCGCTGTAGTCTGCTCAAGTAACAGGGTCGTGCCCCTCCTCATGGCGGATGTCCTGCTCCTACTTAGCGACACCTGCTGTGATCTGGGGCTCAAAATATCCTCAAACAAAACCAAAGCCATGATGATGTTCACCGATCAGCCTCCCCACCCACTCCATGCAGCAGACCTGGATGTCGAATGGGTGGACACCATCGACTACCTCGGATTCAGGCTTGATCACAAACTCACCATGAGACCACTTGTGAAGCACATGGCCTCCAGAATGAACAAGAAACTTCTTCTAATGACTAGAATCTCTGGGTTCAACTGGGGAGCCCCAGCTGAAGTGCCAGTCTCTTCTACAAACAGGCTGTGCGGGCCCTCTACGACTATGCAGCCAACACCGTTTCCTGGATTGGTTACTGCAGAGACAACTGGAGGGCACGCCTCCCTCGCAGTGGCACCCTGTCCAAAGACCTCCTCACCCTGGAAAGAGTCCAATACCAGGCAGCTCGACTCATCACCCGAGCTCGCAGGACAACCAGAGTTGAGATCCTCCTCCTTGAGGCCAACCTCCCACCACTCCACCTACACAGACAACAGCTGCTGGCAAACCCTGTCTGTAGGCCACTCCACCTTCTACCGCAGCGCAGCCTCTTACCTACAAAACGGTCCAAGACGGCGCCTCGGCCTCTCCTGGGGAACGAAGACGGCCATCCGCACCCTGAAACAAACCCACGGGCTGGCACTTGCTGACGCCCCTGACCTCCGGGCGAGTCCTCCCTGGTACTCCGTGCCCAAAGAGGTCAGGCTCACCAGCCTCTGCTCAAGCAAAGCCAACTACCCGACCATAGTCCTCAGAACCCTGGCACAAGAAACCATTGCCCGGGCAAGAGGACTTCCCTCAAGCCACCACGGTTTACACCAACGGCTCGCTAAACCCTGACACAGGCCGAGCCGGGGCTGGACACTTCCTACCAGATGGGCAGGCTAGACGCCTTATCAGGGTCATGGACTACTCCTCCACCCTCGATACAGAGCTCGCCGCCATCCACCATGCACTGACCCACCTGCGACACTGCAGCTGCATAGTAGTCACTGACTCACTCAATGCAGTCTGCAAGATCAAGGACCACAGAAGCCACTCACTGGCCACTTTGATCCAGAACACCATCACCACCGGGCATGAAGCTCTCCTCGACACAGTGCTGGCCTGGGTTCCCTCCCACATTACCCGATACATTAATGTGAAAGTTTATCCACTGCTTGGATGGTATAGTTAAGCTTATTTTACATCCTTGTCGAAGCTCAAAGCAACCCACGCTAGAGCCACCAAAGCTGTGGGAGGCCTCCCTCCACCGCACAACCTCAAGAACCCATTACTCATCAGTTGTGCCTGGCACCTACCTGTCCCGTGAAACCTCTCTGCATCTAGTCAAAGAGGCAGTCACACACTGGATACATGCGGCGCCATCGACACCCATGCATTGCACGAATGTCCCTGCGGTGACAAATTCTTCCATGTCAACGACATGCTGGATCATGCTTGGACCTTTGACACGGGACCCGCCATCTGAGACTTCCAACGGCCCACCACACAACCTGTCTGACAACCGAGCTGCGCTCGCCATCCTCATGAGGCTCTCTGAGTCCTCTTGGGAGCCACTCGGCAGATTCTATAGACAGAATTACCACACCTTCGAGATCGTCAGTGGCCCTGAACCCATCGCCGACGACTCTGAACCCGACAATAATGACGGTGATTAGCAACCACCAACAGGGAGCCCCCTGAGATCCCAGTCAGGGAGCCCTGTGAAGTCCCCCAGCAGGGACCCTCGTGAGGTCCCAGTCAGGGAGCCCCGTGAGGTCCCCCAGCAGGGAGCCCCCTGAGATCCCAGTCAGGGAGCCCTGTGAAGTCCCCCAGCAGGGACCCTCGTGAGGTCCCAGTCAGGGAGCCCCGTAAATCCCGTTGGGAGCCGTTGTGAGGTCCACGGACACTGCAACACTACACGGGAGCACCGAGCGGTCCGGATACACCAGGTATGACAGCTTCGACCCCCCCCACTTACAACGTCTGTTCCCGCTTCGATCACTGATGGAGTGGGTGCTGGGGATGTGGACGCCAAGTAACACCCATCAGCCACACCCCGGTTCAGCAGCTCTGTTGGCCCTGGATCACCCACCCTGTGACGGGGGCCTGGAGGACCATGCGCCCCCCATGGCCCTGACGTGGCCCCCAAGAAACGTATACCACCTTGCCGGGGCCACTGCCGCATAATCCCACTGCGCAACAAGACGCTGCGAAGAGCACCCCGCCCTCCCGCCTAAAGCTGCAAGGATGAAGGAAGAAAAAAAAGAAAGACCCCAAAAAACACAACCACCAAAAACGGGAAGTTTTAACGGCGCCGATTATCAATGCTGCAGTTCTGCAGCCAGTGACCGCTAGGTCACAAACCCCCTAATAAATGAATAAGTAAGTATATCAATTTATAATGCATTTTAATAATTAACACAATTGCTTCTTGGCATTTTGGCTAAGATCAAAGTGTAGTATCTTTTCGCAGATTTCTGCCTTTGGTGCTATGGCCGGGTACCACTGAGGTACGCTTCCCCTCTTTTCCCCCCCTCTCTTTTCTTTTTTTTTCTTTTCCCCTTTTCTTTTCCCCCCCCCCTTCTTTTTTGCCTCCTCTTTTTTTTTCTCTCTTCTTTTTTTCTTTGATATCTGTCTGGTAAGGCCATCAGACCTGGGCTTGGTGGGGGGGGGGGATTTAAACTATGCATGTCATAAAACTATAGAAGTTTTCTTGTTATTCCCGCTTTGAAGGTGATATTTAACCGTAGCTACCTGAATGTTATATGGGACCCATATATGCCTCATGTTAAACCCATATGGGGCTTGCCATGTGGGACCCACATATGGATCCTGTTTGCAAAAACCATATGTGTCCCATATGGGCAGCCCATGTGGGTCCAGTATTGTAACCCATATTGACCCCATATGGGTCCTATACTTTTTTGCTGGCTGGGTTGTAGAAGGAATTGCAATTTTGTTGTTAATCACGTGATCCTGATACTTGACACATAGCCTATCCAGTGAACTATGCCTTGTATTGATCAAATCAAAGAGAATATAAATATGGTCTGTATCTTGGCCCACAAGATAGTGATTTATGATGAGTAGCAAACTGGGTATTTGGACATCGGTACTTATCCCAATACTAGTCTTAAGCTGTATTCACACTTACATGTTAAACAGGTTGAACTAAACTGGTTGAACCAATCTGGTTTAAAACGGGAGTGTGAATGCAGCGCTAAATCGGCTTAGCCGTAAATCAACTCAACTAGTTTGCTGCATGTAAACCAGTTTGCGAGCTGGAATAGTTCAACCAGTTTAGACTAGATAAGGGAGAGACAGATGGAGGAATAAGAGATGTGGGAGCTCGCAAAGATGCGGGGAAATGGCGAGGAGAGAGAGGAGGAGAGTAACAATGGGACAGTGAGGAGCCAGCACTGGGGGGGATGGACCATGGAGCCGGGAGAGCAAGCATAGCAATATGTGGTTGGGACGCCACCAGCTTTCCCCCCAACTATGGGTGTCTTCGTTCCCCCCGGTACGGTGACTATTAGAGGTGAAAATAGTCAGGGAGGAGTTGAGATATGAGGAGTTGAGATGCGGAGGACCATTGCCTCTGTGTCGAAGTCAATGCCAAGCCAGGTAAGGCGGACGGCTGGCGGACAACACTTGTCGGGGGTGAGGGCAAGCCAGAGGGAGGCGCAGATCTCCCGGAGGGCATCAAACGCCCGCATCGCGTCGTCCACGTAGACGGTTGTGTAGAATCCGCGGCGCCCCATGATCGACGCCACCGCGGCGGTGACTCTCATGCAGGCCGCGCCCGAAGTCCTGCAGCCGAAGGGCAGGGCTATGTCCAGGTAGGTGCGGCCGTTGACCGTGATGCCGAATAGCGGGGTGGAGAGGGGGTCGGCCCGGAGCTGCCGGTAGGCGCGGGAGACGTCGGCCAACCAGCAGAACGCACCCCTTCCCTCCACGACGATGCGTCGGCCAAGGACAGCGGCGGACGGGAGCCTGTAGGCGTGCGGGCGCCCAAGGTATTCCTTTCTTGCGATGCCGGCATCCCGGAGGGAAGGATAAGTCGACGATGACGCGGCGCTTCCCCGGGGTGGACTTGGGCCGCGTCATGATGGGGCTGCACTGGGCTCAGGGCGTGAACGGCGGCACCGCGAAGGGGCCGAGGAGCGCGCCCCGGCGGAGCTCCTCTTCCGCGTAGTCTGTGACGTGGTGCGCGTAGTCGGGGTCCTCGCGATGGTTCTTATATGTGGGGGTCGGGGGCCCGGCCGCTGTGTAGTTCGCCGGGAACCCAAACTCCAGGTGGTCGGGGAGGAGGTCATCATCATGGCCGCGGAGCTGGGAATGTTCAGGTCGGAGGGGACCGGGACTCGGGCGGCCAAATAGTTAGGAAGGCCCGAGTCACGGGCGTCGGCGTAGGCCGCCGCATAGGCAGGGTAGGCGGCCCAACCCTCACCTGAGAGCACCGGCCAGAAGGCTTCGAGGGTGGGCTTGTATTCGACGGGGGACGGGCCGCATGCGGGGGCTGCCGGGAGGGAGTGCTGAATGTCAATGTCAATCACCTCCTCGACCGGCTCGCAGGTGCCGGGCTGGGGGCGGGGTCCCCCGCGGTCACGTTGCACAGCGCACAGGAGGCAGCGGGATCTGGGGCCGACGGTGTGGAGGTCTTGCTAGGGGCCCGGAAGATCTCCGCGAAGCTCGTGTAGGAAGGCGTGTGTGCGGCATGGAGGGGGCCCCCGCGAGGGCCGGGCCAGCCGGGGGTCCGGGTGGCGTGTGCGCAGAGCGCGGAGGGCGGGGCGCCGCCGTCGTGTGTTTTGTTGTTGATGTTTACATCGGTAGTTGCCGGCATTTCTGCTAGGTGGCGCCAGCGGCTCGGCGTGACATCATCATGAGGGGGAATCCCCCGCAGCTGGGCCGTGCTTGTGTTAGTGTTCGTGGTGGCCGGGGGATCCTCCAGGTGGCGCCGGGTACCAGCCGCCGCTGTGACGTCACGAGGGGGAAGCCCGACGGGGCCGGCCGGGCTGAAGCCATCTGCAGCCGGGGCACTGTTATTGTTCGCGCGGGGCGCGTGGCGTGGGCGGCGAGCCGCTTCATGGTTAATCAGGGGGCGGTGCAGGGGTCGAGATCGGGCTGTCCGGCGGGGCAGGGTGATGTCCTCCCGCCGTTCCTCTAAAAATCCCGGTGTGATGCTTTCCCGGGGCGCTCCCTGGCCTTCTTCGAGTAGCAACTCATTTCCGCGTGGCCAGTCACGATACGGCGCACGTTTGCGCAGTACCCGCACACGTGCACCACTTTCTGGGCGCCCGAGCCGTGTGATCCTCCCTTCGCGGCTTTGGTGCAGGAGGCTGGGTCCTTGTTCCAGGCCTGACAAGGTGCGCCCATGGCCGCCTTGTCGTAGTGCGTGAGGGGTCCCGGCGGCTTGCGCCCGCAGGGGCCGCCGCGGTAGCGGTGGTGGCTTCGGTGTCCCGGCGGCGCGTGCTCGCGGCTGCGGCGGCCAGGGCGGCGGTGGCTTCCGCGAGCACCCTGCTTTGTGCCGCCATCCCCACCCTTTGCTCGGCCGCTTCATTCCTCTGCTCGGCCGCCTGTTTCTCGATGTCGCTTCTCCATGGCGTTGATGGTGGCTTGCATCCTGGCCAGCCCGTCGTCTTGCTTCGCCTTTGCGGATGGTTTCCTTACCCTTGTCGACTGCCGAGCCGGTGACGGGGGCAGGGCCTGCGGGGCGGCCGGGCGCGGGGATGCGCCGCCATCTTGCGAGTCGGATGATATGCTCAGGTCATCTGGTGGCATGGGGGTTGCTTTCCTAGTGGCGCGTTTCGCGGGACGGCCTCTAGGAGCTGCAGCTCTGCGGGTTCTCTGCATTCTGCTGTTTAACGTGGTTGGCCTTTTAAGTATATCTTCGCGGTGCGACGTGGGTGACGTGGGTGGAGACGGAGCTGTATAGGATAAATCCATGGACGTGAAAACCTGGAGCCCGAATGCAGGTCAGAGGGGTGGAGGGAAGGAGGGGTGAGTACGGTGTGGGCCCGCGAGGTGGCGTCTCGGGCGTCTCGGGCTTCCCACCGGATCAACCACAATTCGGAATTATGAGCCAATTCATCGGACTAGCAGCAATTAAACGTTTGTATCAATTTTAAAGTCATTGGTTTGACCCAGCCAGGCTTCGAACCCAGTAGTTTGAATCCCGCAAACTACCAGAACGGGAGGCGGATGCTCAACTTGTTTCAAAATTTCATATTTCAGGTCAAGGATATGAATTTAATTGCAAAGACTGACAAAACAGATACCACTCGATCTTTGCCATGAGAATAGCCCTTGCTGTTGGTATTGCATTAAACCACAAGCAAACAAACGCTCACCATCTTTGAACCGACAATGTATATTTGTGATGTAGGAATCCTGGGTCGAGTTTGCTACAAGTAATGCCCATTGTAAAAATATACGGATTTTCAGTTCGGAATTATATATTGGCAGAGAGCATTATTATTCTTGGGCGACGGAGTGGGGACAAGGTTATGTAATCTAAAAGCAAGGACTCCCATTATGACATGATATAAGCTATGTGAAATATATGTTCATACATGATGCCTGAGATTAATGAAGAGATCTTCCTATATAAGGGACAGTACATGATTGTTGAAATGTTTCTCTATGCATCCATAAAGAGTGCAATTGGAGAAAAGGCCATTTTAACATGGATCTATTGTAACGGTCTGCAGCTACCTGTCCCTACATGACTGGTGGGGCGGGCACACCAGCCTAATCGGCATACACACACAGAACACCACCTGCAGCTGGGTTGAGTGACAGCCACCACTACTGGGGGGTGTCACCCGCCCAGGTTGTGGGGGGTGCCTTCATTGGCTGGCTGTGGGCTGCCCAGTCACCTGCACTCCCTTGGCCCTCTGTTCACACTAGCCTCACTTTGAGATTATTATGCAAGACACTGCTTCAGGCACACTGCAAAAAAAGAACACTCTACTCCTGGCTCTTGACTGAGACACACCTACTCTAGAGCAGGACCCAGACACTCTGTCTGATGCTACCAACATTTATATATCTAAACTGAGTTGAGTGCAACAACCAAGGGATTCCAGTTCAAGTGGCTGTAGGCATTAATTCATAGGCAGGCTAAAGAGGTAATGAGATTCTGCGTGAACAGAAGGTAATGGGTCAGGGTGATAGGTCACTAGTAGATGAACAGGAGTTGATGCCATTAAAGCACAACATCTTCACTGTAAATCTTTGTGACTTGTCTTCCCTGTCTTCCTTATGAGTTGGTTTAAGGGTTTGTTTAAGGGAGGCATCAGGTGGGACTGCCTGGGGAGAGTTTATGGTATCATCTGGTCTTCATGTCAGCCGATATCCAGAAATACTATACCATGTTCAACTTCCAGGACTGATATCAATTCATGTGTGTCGCATACAATTACAAGGTGAGTAAAGGCAACAACTTACTAAGTGATGCTTTGAACAAGCACCATAGCATGGATCATGTGCCCTGCCTTGCTCACCCCTCCCTCCGTGTCCCCTCCCCCCACCCTCACTCGATTACTTACCTCAGCTATGCAGGAAACTAACCACCCTCTATATATCAGGGTGTAATATATTCCGATAATTATACATTAGTAGGTCTATATGGGATTACAAATGTTATATGAAAGGTACATGATGTAAGGTGCCCAGATGCATGTGGTATTGTGTAGTGCTGGTGATCCTTTACCTAGATTCAATAGACATTGTGTATTCTATAGAGAGTGTGAGAGGGGCACTACTGTAAGTGTGATAGGGCCTTAGAAGCTCTGCTCACAACCCCCTCCCCCCATTGTTATTTACGGATCACTGCACACCCAGACACAACAGGGCAGGTGAGCCACAGCAACCAAGGCATGGTTACTAAAATACTTACTGTTGATTGGAGGATCTGGTCATGTGACAGGCCATCTTAGAATCTGAGACCACTATATAATAATAAATGAGGGTGCAAGCTCTCTCTACCTTTCACTCTATACTCTGCCTTACTTCTACTTGCCTGTAGTGATTTCATATTAGCCTGCCTACAGAACTACAGCTGCCAGCCGTCGACTTCACAAGGGGCCAGAGCGTGCCAGGTTGAGTGTCGGGACTTGGGGGAGGGCTCCATTCTCTCATCCACCTCCATCACATACACCGTACTGGTAATAGAAGCACAGTTTTTGCAGCGACCCACCATCTTAGCCCATAACACTGAGCGTATTATTGCTAACCCACTAATACACTAACCTCCTTTATAATCTACTAATATGCCCTACCTAAGTACCCGCTGAACTAGCTATTTACATTGTAATGTAAATGGCCGGAAAACCAGTGCCTCTGTGCTGAAAGAAATGTATGCTCTGATGAATAAACTGTTTTATCAATTAAAAAAAAATCTGTACATTGCCTGGTGCATAGTGTGACAAGGAGAGAAACATCAAATTATGATTAAGAAGGTTCACAAATTATCTACATACACACAATGTGCTGCAGTGATTATCCAATCCTTGGAGAGTATCGAACCACCACATATGAATCTGCCATACTTCTGTAGGAGAATTTGCCATGGCCAGATGTGGGGGCTCGCTTCCTGTCCACCTACGATATTGCCAGATATCCAGGAACTAGCAGGGATCCCGCAGGTGGGTTCTGCAAGAGAGCACATGAAGGAACAGTTTGTAATATTCAATAGCCTTCACCGGCTGTTAATTTGGCAAAGACATATCAGCATGAATAGATTTGGCTTCTTGTCCTGAAGGAATCATGTTCTCTACCTCTCTGTAAAGACCTCGGCTGGTGGCTTTAGTTGTGTAGGTAGGCTAAGTGAAAGACACTACAGGTAAGGAAGGAAAGCAGAAAAAGAATGAAAGTAGGAGAGCTAGACTCATGGTTTATTACTTCTTATAGTCTAGAGAATACAAAATGGCGGTGGTCACATGGGTTGATCTACCAATCAGAGTTCAATCTGATGTATCCAAGGCCTTGTCATGCTGGCTACAGTGCCTTGTGGTGGCCAGTGATCCAGAAATAACACCATGGGGGGAGGGGGTATGTGAGGTGAGTCTCCAAAGACTATCCCACATAAGAAGTGACCCTCTCAGTCTATCTATATTCAATGTACAATGTCTTTCCATTATTAAGAATGGATTACCAACACCACATATACCTCTATATGTCTTTGGTTGTACACACCATTTATATAATTAATAAACAAGTTGCAATTTATTATAGTATAGTGCTCATACCAATATCTCAATATATCGGAAAATTGTACATCTCTACTGGCCTCATATAATGTTTGCCTTATATCATGTATGTGTCAGAGTCTTACCACATCCTACTGCACTGACGGCAGTAAGTGTGATCCTGAAACCTCTTTCTGAAAGACCAGGACTGTCAGACTTGAACAGGACCTACAATAAAAACAAATACCCTTTGGTTACTAGGGTGTGCGTGACCAGTATCAGGTGTCATCCCAGATAGCACACAGCCGTCGGCCCGACGGCGGCCTCTCCGTCGGGCCAACGGTGGAAATCGTCATCGGGCCGATGTTGTTTTGTCCAACCTCCCGCCGTCGCCTCGACGGCGGTATCCACCGTCGGGCCGACGGCAGCATTCGCCGTAGGCCCAACGGCGATATTCACCGTAGGCCCCGACAGCGGCATTCGCCGTAGGCCCTGACGGCGGCAGCCGCCGTCAAGCCGACGGCGGGAGGTTGGACAAAACAATGTCGGCCCGACAGCGGCTGCCGCCGTAGGCCCGACACAATATATTTATTCAAAATTAATAGAAAACCTTATAAATTTAATATAATCTTTTTGGTAAACATGTTTTCTATATGTTTACCAAGCGATTTGTTTCTACGTGGTGTGGTTTTAAGGATATTTCACTTTTTCTGTACATGGGTTAGTGTTATTCAATTCAATTCAATTCTTTATTTCAGACTCAGGATTATGGTAGTTACACAATTCGGTCCATAGTAGGTAGATATAAAAATTAATGTAAATAGGATATAAGTAATAGTATGAATACTACCATACTAACCAATATCAAAATGTTGGTCTACATACAGTCGTTTGTACCAATGCCTCCATATGGCAGAATTGAAAATTGAGATCACTCTCTTCCTATTTTACAAGCCCTGTATCATACATTTTCTGACTTGTCAAGTCTAGTAATAAATTTGAATATTAGATTCCTGATAACAGCCTGGAAGGCTGGCACATCAATATTGGCAAACAGCTGACTAGCACTGTGATACCTAGGTAGCCGGAGTAATAACCTCATAATGTCATTATATGCTACATTCAGTTTTCTAATGCTATACAATCTATAGTTCCACCAAATCTGGGCAGTATACAAGGGAGTACAGAAAGTTCTAAATAAATTTACCTTCACATCAGCTGTACACATATGAAATTTCCTGATGAGCATATTTCCCTGAGCATATAACTTGCGACCCTGTCTATTAATATCCCTGTCATCTCTAAAGTCATCGGTCATAAAGTGTCCTAAGTACTTGACTTCAGTAGAGATTGACAGGGGAGCACCAGTTAACATAAAATCAGGAAACACAGTATCCTTGTCATATTTTGATCGAATGATCATAACCATACTTTTAATAGCATTGTATTTGATATCAGCTTCTATGCCATATTCAGAGCATATATTAAGTAGCATTTGCAGTCCACTACTATATGGTGAGAATATTACCAAATCATCGGCATACATGAGATGATTTAGAAGTAATAATCCATTAATAGATCCAGTTTTACACTGATTTAACCTTTTCGACAGGTCATCCATATAAATATTAAATAAATAGGGGGACAATATCCCTCCCTGACGTTCTCCATTACTGACTTCGAAGGGTTCTGACAGGGCATCACCCCACCTGACTACCATTGATTGGTGCGAATACCAAAATATTAATATCCTGATGAGATAGCCTGGAGTACCACGCTGCACTAGTTTTTCAAACAGTTTTGCATGATTCACTCTATCAAATGCCTTAGAGGCATCAAGAAAACACAAAAACATAGTAGAATTTAAACTATGATACTTCTGTATAATCTCCTTAAGAGCATAAATGCACATATCTGTCCCATGCTTCCGCTTGAAGCCATATTGATTATCATCTGTTTTTAAATACAACTCCAGGCTATCTAGCAGTACATTTTCAAATATTTTTGACAAAATACTAGCAAGTGCTATAGGTCTATAATTATCCTTACTGTTAATCCTTCCCATTTTGTCCTTAATTACTGGTACAAGAATAACAGAGATCATAGTATCAGGCAGAGTTCCATGTATGAGAAAGCCTGTGAAGCACATAGCTAACATGGAAAAGACTCTTGAGCTGGCATATTTGAGATGCTCTGCATAAATACTGTCAGCACCACAAGTCTTGTTACTATCAAGTTTTAATATGGCATCCCTGATTTCCTTAGCACCAACATTTATATCACTACACATTTTGACATTAACACTATCAACATTACTGCATACACAGTTAAATAACTCTTTATAATTATTTTGACAGAGCTCGGCTATCTTCTCACACCCTACCACACCCTCAATATTTGTGGGAAGTGGTGTTTTACTATTGTCTATCAATTTGACCTCTTTCCAGAATTCTTCTACATTGTTATTCTGCAGCTTAGTGGCTAAGGCATCTCTCCTCATAGCATCCTCATTGTATTTAATGTATCTTAAAGCATATTTAAAACGGGAATTTGTCCTCCTTTTCATTTCAGAAATATAACCCTGCCTGGGTTTACCCTGTTCCTTCCACAGTAAGAAGGCTTCTCTTGCAGCTTTGTGAAGGTCTGCTACATGTACATTCCATCCTGGATGGCACTGAGTGTTACATTTAGGGAAATTATATAATGGCTTACTTGCCAGCTTCAGGGCCTCTACAATGTTTTCATAAAAACTACATAATTCATCTGCATGTTGAGAAACCTTACAATGCACATCTCTACACCTTAGAGCATCTGTGGGTATTTTAACATTTTGCAAGAGAGTTTCAGTATTTACACTATATTTATGAATCTCATCTTGTTTTATTCTGGACCAGTCTAATTTGCATTTATTGCAGCTGTTTGCAGTCTTTGACATATCAGGTACATTGTTTAAATTCAAGGTCATACCTACAGGTATATGATCTGTGGTGGCATATTTATAATAAATTTCCATACTTTGTATTGCATCATGAGCATCAAATGAGCTAACACAGTGGTCCAGCCAAGAGACTGTCTTCCAGTTACTCACAAAAGTAAAGCTATCTAGTGGTAACAGTTGTTGACTTGATAGTACAAATCCATAATCTTGGCAGGAATTGAGCAAATGTTTAGCAAAAATAGAGTGATCATCCGAGATGTCAGCATTATAATCACCCATCACACATACACAAGTAGTATCTAGATCTTCAACAAAAGCTGATAGATGAGCCATTCTATTAATAAACTCATTTTCATTGTCATATGATTCATATGTCATGTAGACATTTATTATCACAATTTTCTTACTATCAATATTGATTTCAATGCCAATGGCCCAGTCAACATTGAAGTGGAGCTCTTTTATTACATGTTCAATTTTTGTATTCCATAGAATGGCCACCCCTCCAGGGGCATGCCCATGTAGGATTTTATCTCTGTTGTCGATTGTTGATTCACCAATTCCATGAAAGTTTGTATGTATAGGGTTAAGGCCTCCCAGATCCTGTTTGGTAAGCCAAGTCTCCTGTAGACAGATGATATCATGGTCTTGACACAGTTTCTCTAAAATTAATCTTCTGGTTTTGTCAGCTTCAGACTGGCCGAGTTTCAGGCCCCTGCAGTTGTAGGTTACAGTCTTGAAAATAGTTTAACTGTTCGCACCTTGTACAGGCTGATTAGGTCTCTTGGCCTCAACTCCTACCACACCTTGCTCATTGTTCTTGTCATTTTGATTGGGTAGACTCACCTCACCTTGATCAGAGTTCCTTATGTTTACTGCTTCTGTACCATGGCATGGTCTCCTCGGCTCATAGTACCTCCGCACAAAAGCACCTGTCGGCCAGATACTATGGTCATATAATACCTTAGGGTCCACACATTCTGCTGTTACCTGGAATGAGGCAAATCGCTTCCTTTCCGTTTCAATCTTGCGGCATTGAATTTCCACGTTCAGCTTTCCCTTCAGGTAGTCTCTTAATGTGGCTGCCTCCAGGTCAGGTGTGAACTTGGTTGCGAACACATTCACAATCTTGGTTTGGACTTAGTGTTAGTGTTAGTGAAAAGTGAAATATCTCTAAAACCACACAACCTATTAACAAATCGCTTGGAATAGCCATTGAATTGGTCGTAATGCGAAGCATTACGTTTGATGCGAGGAAAGGAAGAGACCCTCCCCCGCCCTGCGCTGTCGCGCTGCTTCTCACCTCGGCCGACGCCGCCCCGCGCCGCCTCCTCCCCCCGCCCCCCTGCCGCGCAGCATTCGCGCCTCACCCGACGCCCGCTGCTCGCCACCTCTCGCCCTCCCCCGGGCCGGCAGCATTCACACCTCACCTGCTGTCGCCCGTCCCTTTCCCCTTATAAGGTCGCCCGCTGACCTCCCTCAGGCACTCGCCCTCCTGCCGCCTTCCAGCTCTCTCCTCTTTTTTCCTGTTTGGTCTCCACCTCGGATTGCTGCTTCACCTCAAGCTGCACCATGCCTCAAGGAAAAGGAAAGGGACGCAAGAGCTCCCGGGCCGCCGCCCCCCGCACCCCGGGGCCATCCTCAACACCCCGGCGGGACGAGTCTCCGGCTTCAGCCCCGGCGTCTCCCGCGGCGCCCTCGGACCGGTCCTCGGGCGCCGAGACCTCGGCGATCCTGGAAGCCCTCCAGCGCCTCCAGCTTGATCAGCGCCAGACCGCCGCCGAGGTGCGCCAGACTGCCGCGGAGATTAGCGCCAGGATGGACACCCTGGAGGCCGGGGAGGCCCGGCCCGCGCCGGAGGCGCCCTCACCTGCCCCAAGACACCAGGCCGCCTGCCCTACCCCAGAGCCTCGGGTGCGCGCCGCCGTCGGAGCCCGGCCCCCGCCTCGCCTCAGGCAACCCTGCCCGGGGCGGCTCACCCAGAATATGAGAGGAACCGCCACCTCGCCACGCAAGCCGCACCAGCCACGTCGCCGGCATACCACGAGGAACCGAGGCGGCACACCCCGGCCTCCGCGGCCGGGATATCCTGGCCTCCGCCGAGGCGCGTCACTCCATGAGGCGCAAAGGTATCCCGGTCGACTACATATTTCCGTCGGATCTGGTAGAGAGGGGGCCTGAGAGAAAACCGGTGAAGAGGGGCGAGGCAACGAAAGACGAGTATAGCCTCGCCCTTCTCACCCTCATTGACCACCCCGACTTCCCCGCCCACTCCGCCCAGGGACTCCACCACCACCACCTTGCACTGGCCCGGGATAACCTCATCTACCCGTGGCCGACCGTCCGTCGATACTCCGAGACCGTGTTCACGTGGATCGCGGACGGAAGGCTCCCCCACGGGTGGCATGACCCGGTAGCTCTCAACCTCCTGAGAGTCGAGTGCATCGCCATGCCCGCCCAAGCCGCCAGCACCCCAGCCCGCCAACTCGACCCTGCACGACCCCGACCCCAGCCCCGCGCCCACCCCGACACCCGCGTGACCTACAGCAGGGACCTCCACGGGGCACCCTGCTACGCCTGGAACCGGGATCCTACCTCCTGCACCCAAGCCACCCCGGGGGAGGCCCACGGCCAAGGGGCCGCCAAGCAGCGCCACGCCTGCGCATACTGCGCCAATGTGCGCAAAGTGCTCACCATGCATAGTGAGGACGCATGCTTGGCGAAGCGCGCACGTGCGGCGGCCCCCGCCTCGCCGGATTTTTAGGAAGCCGGCACCTCCTGCCCGGCCCGGAGGCCCCTAACCGGCCCACCTACCCTGACAAAGCCGCCCACCGCACCCCTGCCAGCCCCCCCTGACAACACTCACCAGTGCGCCACCAGCTTGCCCGAGGCGCGGCCTGACCGCCGCCTCGGCACTGCCGACCTCATCGGCAACCACCTATCACTCAGGGCCCAGCGCCCCCCCCAGTAAGGCTCCCACCGCCGCCCAGCGCCAGCTGCCCATCACCCTCGACTCAGACGTCCACCTCGACCCAGGCGACACCGCTTTCCTCTGCCCCCCCGACCCCCCCGACCCCCCGCCCCCCCTGCCCGCCCCAGACCCTCCCCTGACCGCCCACGGCTTCGCTGCCCCCCTCACCCGCCCCAGCCGCATCTCCTGAAACCCATCCCGCCCCGCCGCCCACCCTCGACGAGCCCACCATCGACGGCATCAACCCCGACCTCCAAGCCACCCTCCCCGCCGCCCCCTCCTGCGGCCCCACCCCCTCTCAGTACCGCCCCACCATCCTCGCCTCCTGGCCCCACACCTCCGGCGAGGCGTGGGACCGCTACCCTACCTTCCTCCGCACCTACACCGCCCTCCGGGAAGCGGGCCTACCTAATTTTTTGGCCGCCCGCATCCCCCTCCCCTCAGGCCTCCACATTCCTGCTTGGCGCTCCCGCCTCCAGGGCTACCCCGACCAGGCCGTCCTCGACCTCCTCGAGTTCGGCTTCCCAGCCAACTACTCCGCCCCTACCCTCCCTCGACCCTCCTTTTCAAACCACCGTGAGCCCCCGGAGTTCCTTCCCCACGTCCAGGCATTCGTCGACACGGAGCTCGCCCTCGGCGCCCTCATCGGCCCTTTCCATGTCCCCCCCTTCTCTCCTTGGACGCAGGTCTCTCCTATGATGACCCGCCCCAAGTCCGACTCAGACAAGAGGCGGGTCATCGTCGACCTCTCCCATCCCCGAGGGGCCAGTGTAAACTCGGGCATCCCCCGCCGCGAGTACCTCGGGGAGCCCCACACCTACACCCTCCCGTCCGTCGCCGACGTTGGCCGCCGCCTAATCTCCGAGGGCACTGGGGCCTACGTCTGGTCGGCGGACATATCCCGGGCCTACCGCCAGCTCCGTGCCGACCCCCTATCTTGCCCTCTCTACGGGATATGCTTGAACGGGGGGACCTACATCGACCTCGCCCTTCCCTTTGGGTGCCGCTCCTCGGGCGCGGCCTGCGTCCGCGTCACCTCGGCGGTGGCCTGGATTCTTCGGCGCGAGGGCTTCCACGCCCTCGTCTACGTCGACGATTTTATCGGGTGCGAGGGCTCCTACCTGAGGGCGTGCCAGGCGTTTGACGCATTCCTCGCCCTCACCACAGCCCTCGGCCTCGACGTGGCACCCGGAAAGTGTCACCCGCCCGCTGTCCGCCTCACCTGGCTCGGGTTCGCCCTCGACAGCGAGGCGATGACCATCCGAGTCGCCCCCGAAAAAGTCCAGGCCCTCGTCGACGACTGCGAGGACCGCATCGCCCGCCCCACCCTCGGGAAGCAGGAGCTCCAGAGCCTCCTCGGTCGCCTCAACCACGTAAGCAGCTGCGTACTCCCCGGCCGGAAGTTCATGGGCCGGCTCCTCGGGGCGTTGCGCAGCTGCTTCGGGACCTCCACTCTCACCCTCGCCGACGACGCCCTCCGGGATCTGAGGTGGTTCGCCGCCTACGGGCGAATCTCCAACGGCCTCCACCTCCTCCGGGCTCCCGAGGGTCGCCGGTGGGTGATCGAGTGCGACTCCTGCCTCACCGGCGGCGGGGCCTTCTCCCCCACGCACTACTACGCCCGAGGGTACTCCGAGGACTTCCGGGCGCGCTTCTCGGCCATACACGAGCTCGAGGCGGTCAACCTCGTCGTCGCCCTCCGCGCCCTCCCCCCGGACGACGTCGCGGGGGCGACGGTCCTGGTGAACACCGACAACATGGCCTCCGCCGTCGCGCCCGAGACCCTACCCTCGGGACATGCGCGCGGGAGCTTTGGCTGATGGCGGCCACCGGCTCTTTCGAGCTCCGAATCATCCACAAGCCCGGGGCGGACCTCCTCCTCGCCGATGCCCTCAGCCGCGCCCACCTGCCGGGGGCCTGGGCCGCGACGGCCCACGCCGAGGTGGCACGCCTCGGGCTTCTCCCAGTCGACGCCACCCATGACGCTTTCCCCTTTTTCTCCGGTTTGTAGGTTTCCCCCCTGCCGAGGTCGCCGCCGTCCCTCGCTTCCGAGTCGCAGCCCTCGCCCCGGCGACCTGGAGAAACCGTCGTCGCCTGGCCGAGGAGTTGTCTCCTACGCGGTTGCCCGAGGCGTGGACCCCCTCGCGCCCACGCCCTTCGACGTGGCCGCTTTCACCGCTCGCCCCCGCCTCCGTGAAGAACACCATCTCGGGAGCTCGCTCCTGGGTGGAGGGCGCCGGGGGCCTCACCTCGGGCTTTGATGCCCGACTCCCCAAGGACGTCTGCCGAGGAGCGGAGCGTACCTCCACCCACGTCCAGCGGCAGGCGCCCCCCCCTGTCTCCACAGCAGCTCGCCCTCGCCATCAACCACCTCTCCCGAGCGGGCCCCGCCTCGCTTGTTCCTCGGGCCGCGCTCCTCCTCGGGTACTTCGGGATGCTGCGGCAATCCAACCTGCTGGCCCCGAGTCCCGAGGGGTGGGGCGGCCCCCACACCCTCACCCGTGACGACGTCCGCCCCGCGCCCGGAGGGCTCCGCCTCCTGATCAGAAGTTCCAAGACCATCTCAAAGCCCTCGGGCGCGGTGGCCCTCTTCGTTCCTGCCATCCCCGGCTCCGCCCTATGCCCCGTAGCAGCCTGGCTTGGGGCCTTCGCCCTCTGCCCCCCTGCTCCGGATGCCCCTGCCTTCATGATGCCCTCCGGCCGCCCCCTCGACCCGCGCTCCCTTACCACGCTGCTGCGAGGGGCCCTGTTGGCCCAAGGAGTGCCAGCGCCCGAGGCCTTCACCCTGCACAGCCTCCGCCGAGGGGCCGCCCAGGCCTGCCAGCGCGCCGGGGTACCCCTCCCCGAGATCATGGCGCAAGGCACCTGGACCTCCGAGGCGGTCCACGCATACGTGCCCCGCCTCGCCCCCTCGGGTGCGCCTCGAGCCCTCTCCGCCGTCTTGGTGGAGGGCTCCTCGGCACCCCCTCATTCGTACTGACACTCGACTATGAACTGAACTTTATTTACCGTGTACCTTGCTCCTCGTGAGCTTTTTTACTTTCTTCCATTTATTGTTATTTCTTACATTGCACGTTTGCTCCTTATGAGCCTTTGTACTGTTGCTCCTCATGAGCCTCTCTCATTTCTATGTATACTCTGTCTGTCTGAGGCGAAAATAAACGCCTTATTTCCACCCCTGCCTTGCTTTCTTCCTTTTCGCGCATCGGTCGTAATGCGAGGGGGCCTGTTGGCCCAAGGAGTGCCAGCGCCCGAGGCCTTCACCCTGCACAGCCTCCGCCGAGGGGCCGCCCAGGCCTGCCAGCGCGCCGGGGTCCCCCTCCCCGAGATCATGGCGCAAGGCACCTGGACCTCCGAGGCGGTCCACGCATACGTGCCCCGCCTCGCCCCCTCGGGCGCGCCTCGAGCCCTCTCCGCCATCTTGGTGGAGGGCTCCTCGGCACCCCCTCATTCATACTGACACTCGACTATGAACTGAACTTTATTTACCCTGTACCTTGCTCCTCGTGAGCTTTTTTACTTTCTTCCATTTATTGTTATTTCTTACATTGCACGTTTGCTCCTTATGAGCCTTTGTACTGTTGCTCCTCATGAGCCTCTCTCATTTCTATGTATACTCTGTCTGTCTGAGGCGAAAATAAACGCCTTATTTCCACCCCTGCCTTGCTTTCTTCCTTTTCGCGCATCGGTCGTAATGCGAAGCATTACGTTTGATGCGAGGAAAGGAAGAGACCCTCCCCCGCCCCGCGCTGTCGCGCTGCTTCTCACCTCGGCCGACGCCGCCGCGCGCCGCCTCCTCCCCACGCCCCCCTGCCGCGCAGCATTCGCGCCTCACCCGACGCCCGCTGCTCGCCACCTCTCGCCCTCCCCCGGGCCGGCAGCATTCACACCTCACCTGCTGTCGCCCGTCCCTTTCCCCTTATAAGGTCGCCCGCTGACCTCCCTCAGGCACTCGCCCTCCTGCCGCCTTTCAGCTCTCTCCTCTTTTTTCCTCCACCCACCCACCCATCTTCCTCCTTAGACACATTCTCTTCCAGCGGTGGAGGGCTCCTCGGCACCCCCTCATTCATACTGACACTCGACTATGAACTGAACTTTATTTACCCTGTACCTTGCTCCTCATGAGCTTTTTTACTTTCTTCCATTTATTGTTATTTCTTACATTGCACCTTTGCTCCTTATGAGCCTTTGTACTGTTGCTCCTCATGAGCCTCTCTCATTTCTATGTATACTCTGTCTGTCTGAGGCGAAAATAAACGCCTTATTTCCACCCCTGCCTTGCTTTCTTCCTTTTCGCGCATCTGCAGTGTGACCGGATGTTGTCCTGCAGCCAAGCAGCGCGCGCACTGACCTAAATAGCCATGCTGACGTCATATGAAATTGGTCACATAAAATGCTCTAACAAGCGAGTTCAGCATTGTCCGCGCGCATGTGCTGGGCCGACTTCCGGTCGTTGCTGTCGGGATAAACAAAACCACATTTTGCATTGCACTTATGGCCGTGAGAATCTTCTTACAGAAAAAGTGAATCGCTTGGTACACATATAGAAAACATGTTTACCAAGAATATTATATTAAATTGATATGGTTAGGGTTCTGGATTTCTATAAATTTTGAATAAAACTAATGTTTCACACTGCGTGTACCAGCAAACTCAATGGCCTTGAGGCTTGAGCAATCTTCTTACAGACAAAGTGAAAAATCTCTAAAACCATACCACCTAGAAACAAATCGCTTGGTACACATATAGAAAACATGTTTACCAAGAAGATTATATTAAATTGATATGGTTAGGGTTCTGGATTTCTATTAATTTTGAATAAAACGAACGTTTTGCACTGCGCGGACAGGTGTCAGAGGCAAACTCAATGGCCGTGAGCAATCTTCTTACAGAAAAAGTTAAATATCTCTAAAACCACACAACCTAGAGACAAATCGCTTGGTACACATATAGAAAACGTGTTTACCAAGAAGATTATATTAAATTGATGAGATTAGGGTTCTGGATTTCGATTAATTTGGAATAAAACTAACGTTTTGCACTGCGCGTAGTCATCACTGTCATGCATGTGGGTTTGTTTATCCCGATGACTTCCCATCAACCACCGCACGCCCGAGATGCTGAACTCGCTTATTGCGGTTATCAGCATATACAGGGACGATGCCCTGCAAAAGACAAGCAATGCTCTGGCTGCAGGAAAGTAGGGCATTTCGTCAAGATGTGTAGGAGCACTGGACGTAGGACTACGGCGGTCAACAAGATCAACATCGGACGTCAGAACGAACAAAGTGAGTGGATTCAACCATACGATGGGGAAGAGGATGTGTATGATTTATTCGTCGGTGCATTACATGACAACAATGGCAATGCAGAGGGACTGCGGTACATGGATGTTATGTTGAACAACAATGTGGTCAAGTTTAAACTGGATACGGGTTCTGAGGCAAACATTATTCCACGGATTATATATGATCGACTAAGCAACGTTACCATGTCTCCACTGCGTTGCCACCTGGTGACATATACAGGGCAACGTATACAACCACAAGGGGAGACATGCACCACCATACGCGGTCAACACTTGAAGTTTCAAGTTACAAGTGAAGGTAACCCCCTCCTTGGAAAGAATGCATGTGTTGCCCTCAACCTGATTGCCAGACTGGGTTCTATAAACACCGTAACATATCCTGAAGCAAGTGCTAATAAATTGGTAAATATGTATAATGACGTATTCAGCGGTCTTGGTAAAATAAAAGTAGATGCACATATTCATGTTGATAAGAGTATAACCCCTGTAATTGACGCACCTAGACGAATACCACATGCTATCATTGGTGATGTACGTAAAGAATTAGATAGGATGTTACATTTGGAAGTTATAGTCAAACAAACAGAACCGACTCCATGGGTGAGCTCAATAACTTGTCAGGAAGCCTGGGAAAATCAGGATATGTTTGGACCCAACTAAACTGAATAAGGCAATATTAAGGGGCCCATATCCAACTCGCACAATCGAGGAGGTAGTAGCAAATAAGAATGGGGCCAAATATTTTTCGGTTATAGATGCCAACAGTGGTTATTGGCAAATTCAGTTGGATACGGAAAGTTCAAAGTTATGCACATTTAATACACCATGGGGTCGGTATCGTTTCACTCGCTTACCATTTGGCATAAAAACAGCCGGTGATATTTTTATCGAGGAAATGAATACAATACTAGGTGATTTGGACGGTGTGAATGTCATCACTGATGACATCCTGGTTTATGGTAAAGATATACAGGAACACAACAACAGATTAAAGTCAGTGTTGGAGAGAGCCAGGGAATTCAATTTAAAATTAAACCCCAAAAAGTCTAAAATTTGTCAGGAACAGATAAATTATGTTGGTCATTTAATAACAGCTGAGGGATTATTACCTAACAAAGAACGTATACAAGCAATAATTGATATGCCATCACCTGGTGATAAAAAGGCAGTCCAGAGATTTTTAGGAAAGGTTGGATATGTAAGTAAATTCATTCCTAACATGGCAGAGTTAACTAAGCCTTTAAGAGTGGTGCTCAACAAAGATATAGCATGGCATTGGCAGGATGAGCAGATGTATTCATTCAACAAACTTAAAAAGTTATTAACAAAAGCACCTGTTCTGAAGTATTTTGATGTCAAACAAGACATTGTACTACAAGTAGACACATCAAAATCTGGCCTAGGGGCAACCTTGTTTCAGGAAAATAAACCTGTTGCCATGGCATCCAAAGCATTGGATAGGACGCAAACAAATTATGCTGTAATTGAAAAGGAGTTATTAGCCATTTGTTTTCGGTGCAGAAAGTTCCCATGAATACATATACGGGAAAGAGGTAACAATACAAACTGACCACAAACCTTTAGTAGCTATAATGAATAAACCTATACACACACTATCCGCGAGGATGCAACGCATGAGGATGAGGTTACAAAATTATAACCTAACAGTAATACATATTACAGGCACGCTCATGTATTTTGCAGACGGGCTGTCCAGAGCTCATACCAAATTAACTTCACCGGGCAACTTGTTCGACACTGACATCACAGTTGCTGCGGTGGACTTAGAGGTGGACAGTGTGAACAGAGTAAGACAAAAAATGAACAAAGATAGAACATTGGAGCAGGTTCTACTTTTGACAAAAAATGGTTGGCCTAAACTTAATAGTGGTCTCAGACCTGAGGTGAAACCATTTTTTACGTATAGAAATTACATAACTATACAAGACAATGTGTTATTAAGAGATAATCACATTATAATTCCAAGTACAATGCAGAAAGAGATGCTAGATAAAATACATGAGTCGCATCTAGGCATAGTAAAATGCAAACAATTGGCAAGGGACAACATCTTTTGGCCTGGTATGGGTAGTCAAATTGAAGATAAAGTGTCACGTTGTCAAATTTGCGAAGAAATGCTTAACAAGCAACATGGCGAAACACTGATAAATCATCAGATAACTTGTATTCCGTATTACAAGGTAGGGGTTTACTTGTTTTCTGTTGAAAGTACTAATTTTCTGTTAATAATTGATTATTATACCAAATTTCCAGAAATAGTAGAATTGATCACGTCTACCAGCCAGTCAATAATACACAATTTGAAACAAATATTTTGCAGGTATGGTATTCCTAAAATTGTTGTTTCAGACAACGGACCGCAGTTTAGCATTGCAGAGTACTTACAGTTTGCAAAGGACTATGACTTCATGCCAACATTGTCTAACCCAATGTTCCCACAAAGTAATGGCCAAGTAGAAAGATACGTACAAACTGTAAAGTTGATGATCAAGAAATCCATTTTGGACAAGAAGGATCCATATATTGCATTATTAAATTATCGAAACACCACAATAAACGGCCTTGAGGCATCACCTGCACAATTACTAATGTCACGTAGGCTAAGAACACGGATACCAATTTTAGATGCACAGTTGAAACCGGATTGTAAAAAATCAAAACACACTGAGCTGGGTAAAATACAACAAAACCAAAAGAAATATTTTGATGCACATGCAGGATGTGCACACCCAAAATTGCAAACAGGTGATGACATACGGTATTTACATCACACAGGCAGATGGGCATCAGGAAAGATAATACAGGCACACGCTCCGGGTCCTAGGGACTACACTATATTAAATTCCCAAAACCACATAATAAGAAGGAATCGGAAACACATTTTCGTATCGAATAAAAATAGTACACGACCAATCGAACATGTAGTACCAACACAAACAGATAATTATACTACACGATACGGCCGAGTTATTCGGCCAATACAAAGACTAGGGGTTAATACCGTAATGAAATGAACAGTGTCATAAGAGTTGTGTTACTATTGTCATGGGGGTGATGAAAATGGGAAATATTGCGCCTAGAGCGGGACTCAAACCCACATCTCTTTGCACTCCGGGCCAGTGTGCTAACCATTACAGCACCTAGGCTGCCTGATATCAAGACACTCCCCACGCCTACCTGTCTATGTGGTTACTTGCCTGAGAGGTCAGTGCAGACCACTACACTCGTCCCCCTGGAATTGTAAGTCTTGTAATGCTTACAATTACATACAAACATGCAATGCACTAACACATACATACACAGGGTAGGTTCAACAACCATACAGCGCAAAGCTTGTACAGGATCCTGATCACGGCAACCAGTGTCATGGGGGTGATGAAAATGGGAAATATTGCGCCTAGAGCGGGACTCGAACCCACATCTCTTTGCATTCCGGGCCAGTGTGCTAACCATTACACCACCTAGGCTCCCTGATATCAAGACACTCCCCACGCCTACCTGTCTATGTGGTTACTTGCCTGAGAGGTCAGTGCAGACCACTACACTATTATAAAAATTAAATTATTGTATGCTGTGATTTGTTACACATATATGCCTGTACAAACGATATTAATTACACAACATATATGTACATATGGTCTGGATTCAATTTCATCATATATAACATCGATACAAATTGTAATCGTCGTTTCGGACATCACAATATAAGTGATTCGGCAGTTCATCAAAATTTGCCACGTTGTTGTAGTACAACAGATATTAAAATGGAGTAGAGGTAGGATATTGAATTGGTCGTAATGCTTGCATTGCGTTTGATGCGAGGCGGGGAAGGGGACCCCCACCCCCTCTTCCCTGCTCCGACTGTTGGTCATTACAGCATTTCCCTTGCTTCTTCCCCCTTATAATTCATAGCCACCCCACTGGGCCACCTCCAGCCACTCGCCTTCCAGCCTCCCGTCCCGCTGCTCCTCTCCCTTTTTCTACATTTGGCTTTCATCACCAAGGCTATCTACACTATCGATGGCCGACCTATACTATCTGCACTATCACTGGCCGACCTACACTATCCTGCATGATGGGCTCTCTCACCACTACCGTGCACTACACTAATCTCCACGGATCGCCTCTCACCACGCCTCTACGAGCCTCTACACTGTCATTGGCCCATCTGCACTATCCCTGACCGTGCACTACACCTTCCTGCATGACGTCCTCTCACCGCTACCGGGCACTACACCACCCTGCACGACGGGCTCTTACCACTACCGTGCACTACACCATCCTGCACGACGGCCTCTCACCACTACCATGCCCTACACCACCCTGCAGGACAGCCTCCCACCACTTCCGTGCACTACACCACCCTGCGCGATGGCCTCACTCCACTAGCGTGCACTACACCATCCTGCACGACGGCCCCTCACCACTACCGTGCACTACACCACCCTGCAGGACGGCCTGCAGGACGATTCCTCTCGCCACGCCTCTACACACGGCTGGTGCCTCCCCGGCGCATCTGCACTAAAGCTGACCGTGCACTGCACCTTCCTGCAAGACGGCCTCTCACCACTACCATGCACTACACCGCCGTGTGCGACGGCCTCTCACCACTACCGGCTCTACACCATCCTGCACGACGGCCTCTCACCCCTACCGTGCCGTACACCACCCTGTACGATGGCCTCTCACCACTACCGTGAACTATGCCATCCTGCACGACGGCCCCTCACCACTACCGTGCACTACACCATCCTGCACGACGGCCCGCAGGACGATCCCTCTCGTCACACCTCTACACACGGTTGGTGCCCCCCTGACCTAGCCTCGCCTCATTGGCACTGCCCTTGGCCCTCTACACTATCCTGGCCGATCTACACTACCCCCCCCCCCCCCCCCCCAGCGCCCGGACACTTCCGGCCCCCTGCCTCGAGCCCCCAACCGTCACCCCTCTCATCCCCGCCGCCCCTGACGCTACCAGCATCCCCGGGGTGCAGACGGCCCACACCCTTACCACCCTATCGGCCTGACCGCAGACACCCCCCCCCCCCCCCCCCCCCCCCCACTCCACCCCCACCCCCACCCCCCCTCCTACCCTCACACTACCAGTATCCTCCGGCTGCAGACGGCCCAGAGCGCCGCCCCACCCCCCTTTCACACATCCCTGTCTAACCGCCATAACACACGCGGCACGCCCGGTGACGTCATCGACGACGTCAGAACACTCACCCCCCCATCCGCCAACCACATCTGCCATCATCTAACGCCACGGTGGCTTCCCCACACATCTGGCCAAGCCGCCGCCCCCCCCCCCCTCGCACCGCTGGCGGGGTCATGCCTCGGATTATCTCCAGCCACCGCAGTCATGCCTCAGACTGCTGGTGGGGTCATGCAGTCAGGCCTCAGACTGCTGCCGGAGTCATGCCAACTACCTCCAGCCATCGCAGTCATGCCTCGGACTGCCCTGGGATCCTGCAGTCATGCCTGGAACTACCTCCAGCCACCATAGTCATGCCTCAGACTGCTGGTGGGGTCATGGAGTCATGACTCAGACTGATGGCAGACTCATGACTGGAACTCATGGCTGGAACTATCTCCAGCCACCGCAGCCATGCCTCACACTGCTGCTGGGGTCATGCAGTCATGCCTCAGACTGCTGGCGGAGTTATGCCTGGAACTGTCTCCAGCCACCACAGTCATGACTCAGACTGCGGGTGGGGTCATGCAGTCATGCCTCAGACTGCTTGCTGAGTCATGCCTGGAACTACCTCTAGCCACCGCAGTCATGCCTTAGACTGCTGGTGGGGGCCACGCAGTCATGCCTCAGACTGCTGGCAGAGTCATGCATCAGACCCGCCGCCGCCGCCCCTGTGCTCCCACCGCAGTCATGCCTCAGACTGCCGGCGGTGTCATGCCTGGAACTACCTCCAACCACCGCAGTCATTCCTCAGACCGATGGGGGGGTCATGCAGTCATGCCATGGACCGCTGGCGGACTCATGACTGGAACTACCTCCAGCCACCGCAGTCATGCCTCAGACTGCTGGTGGGGGCCACGCAGTCATGCCTCAGACTGGGTGACCTGTGCTCCCACCGCGGTCATGCCTCAGACTGCCGATGCTGTCATGCCTGGAACTACCTCCAATCACCGCAGTCATGCCTCAGACCAATGGTGGGGTCATGCAGTCATGCCGCAGACTGTTGGCGGAGCCACACCTCAGACCCGCCGCTGCCACCCCTGTGCTCTCACCGAAGTCATGCCTCTGACTGCCGGCGGAGTCATGCCTGGAACTATCTCCAGCCACTGCAGTCATCCCTCAGACTGCTGGTGGGGTCAAGCAATCATGCCTCAGACTGCTGGGGGAGTCATGCCTCAAGCCCGCCGCCACCCCCGTCACCCACCCCACCCATGTCACCGCCCCAGATCGACGCTCTCACCGTACCCATCTCTCAACCCCCCCCCCTTCAGGGACGCGGGGATACCTAAATTTGTGGGCGCCCGCTCCCCCTTCCCTCAGGCCCCCCTCTGGACCACTGGACCACTGGAACTATCCCCAGCCACCTTGCCGACACTCTCACCGCAGTCATACCTCAGACTGCTGGCGAAATCATGCCTCGGACTCGTCGTCACCCAGGTCACCCTGGTCACCCATGTCACCCGTGTCACCCACCCAATGGCACCCTGGAACTATCTCCAGCCACCCTGACTATGCCCTCACCACAGTCACGCCGCAGACTGCTGGTGGAGTCATGCCTCAGACCCGCTGCCACCCAGGTCACCCTGGTCACCCATGTCACCCACGCCAACCTCATCGCCTGATGGTTATCCTGGAACCACCTCCAGCCACCCTGCCGACAGCCTCACCGCAGTCACGCCTCAGACTGCTGGCGGAGTCTTGCCTCCGACCCGCCACCACCCAGGTCACCCTGGTCACCCATGCCCCCAGGTCACCCTGGTCACCCATGTCACCCAGCCATGGCACCCTGGAACTATCTCCAGCCACCCTGCCTATGCTCTCACCGCAGTCACGCATCAGACTGCTGGTGGAGTCATGCCAGACCCGCCGCCACCCAGGTCACCCTGGTCACCCATGTCACCCACGCCAACCCTGTTGCCTGGTGGTCATCCCGAACTACCTCCAGCCCCCCTGCCGACACCCTCACCGCAGTCATGCCTCAGACTGCTGGCGGAGTCTTGCTGACCCGCCGACACCCAGGTCACCCTGGTCACCCATTCCCCCAGGTCACCCATGTCACCCATGCCAGCACCCTCCTGCGCCCGGCTACTCTCTGCTGGCGGTGTCTGTGCTGCTACCGCCTCTGCTGGCCCCATCCCTACTGGCTCCCCTCTGCTGCCACTGCCCGTGCCACCGGCCATGTGGTGCCTGCTGCGTGCTGCCTCCCTGGGGTGTCCCCGCCGCTGAGGCCTACACCCTCCACAGCCTCCGGTGAGGCGCCGCCCAGGCCTGCCACCAGGCCGGCGTGCCCCTCCCGGACCTCATGGCCCAAGGGGCATGGACCTCTGAGGCGGTGCATGCATAACTGCCCCGCCTCGCCCCCTCCGCAGCCCCTCGAGCCCTCTCTTCCATTTTGGTGGAGGGCTCCTCGGGGCCGCCTCACTGACTTTCCTACTTCCCTGGCCTCCTTAGGAGCTTATCTTTATTTTATCATATCCTATTCACTTGCTTTACCATGTATTGCTCACCCTTGATTATCATTATATTGACCTGTATTATCCTGTTCACATATTCCTGTATTATCCTGACTTATTCAGCACTTCTCAATAAAGTGCTTTTTCTCCACCCTCGCCTCATCTTCCTTCCTTGTCGCGCATCATTAAGGTATTTAATGAAGGTTGTATAGTATTGTAGGATCTAGACAGTTATCAACTTTAATGGAATTGTCAATATTTATAAGAGTAAGTATATTTATTGTATTTATTATATTTATTGTATTTATTATGGTTATTGATATTACTGCACGCATCTATACCATTATCAGTATTCGAAAGTATTGGAACTTTTAGTATTTATAAGAATGGTATAGTTTGTATTTATTGCATTTATTGTATTTATTATATTTATTGATATTACTGTATGCATATATATACCGTTATCAGAATTCGATATTTATTGGAACTTTAGTATTGAAAAGAGGGGTATAGTTGCGTATGTATTGTCTTTATTGCATGTTGTATTAATGGTATTGATTTGAGGTATTTAAGAGTTTATTGAAGTCAATAAAACTAATGAAAGGGAGATGTAAGGTATGTAGGTCAACCGGGACATACGGATAACCAGCTAAGACTGGAACGTAACCAGGGACAACCACGGGTCAATAAACGTCAGTCATGAACTAGAACTCAAGGTGTCGACTCGTATCTTACAATCACCTGCCAGTCTAAGGACAAGCAGGAATATGTGTGAAGTCAAAGGCTCCCCGGTGCTGGTCCAGATGAGGAGAAGGGCATTACGGCTGCATACTGTCTCCACAGGTGCACGAGGCAACAGTTGGAGCCAGGAACCACAGGGAGACAGACGTAGTAAGTCTGTCCTCATCGGCGTGTCTTCTTTGTGGATCGTACGCGTACCTTGAGGGACCTCTCGTGGAGACATATATCATCACCTGTAAGGTAATGCCCTGGGTCGCATGGGGACTCCGAGAAGAACAGATTGGATTGTCTTAGTAGGGTGAAATATCCAAGTAACAACGCTACATTTAACACTCGGGCAGATGGGCCTAGGCTTTTAAAGAAATTGGATATCCGTATTATATGTTTTACTTTAGGCCTAAAAGGGACAGCAGATTTATTATCGCCGCATACCCGTCACTAGCTTCCTTAAACATTTCAGCAACCCCCACAAAGTCATCTAGGTAACAGAAAGTAAAAAAAAACATTTTGTTCATTAGAAATGATACTGTTGTGCGGGCGCAAGCCAGGCTCGATGTTCTGCATCCAAAAGGGAGGGCAATGTCAAAATAAGTTTTCGAGTCATCCCAGAGTTCACACTTCGACCTTTGGGGAAACTAAGGTCCACTATTATCCTACACTCGATGGTGTTTTTCTTTTCCCTTGTCATTATCGGACTTACTTGTGCCCAAGGTACAAATGGACCCAACAATGCATTGAATGCAAGTTCTGTCGAGATATTCCTTTTAATCCAAATCTGAAAGTCATCTTGTTCCCTATGATTTGTAAAAGTAGGTGTAGGAACCTTATCTGTGGCATAATCACATGGCCAGCCAAATTCTAAAAAATCAACCAATAAACCATCACGATACCCATCAAGGAGAACCCTCCAGGCATGTATGTTCAAGCCTGACGGGAGAGGAATTTTAGCATCCAAATAATTAGGCAGGCCTGTACGCCTAACAGCTGTATAAATGTCAAGATACTCAGACTGCATGCCTTCAGCAACAATGGGCCAAAATGCCAACAGCAATGGTTTAAATTGAACAGGGCCTAACGGGCAAAATTCTGTGTTGGTGACGACTGTGGTCAACGGATCATCCGTTTTGAGTGGAGAATTAAGCGGTTGAGATAGTAAAAGATCATAGTCTGAGTGATGCGCCCGTGTATGCGTGTGAGAGCAACCCGGGGACTTCACAACAAGGGATTTAGAAACAGGCATTGCTCCATGCCCCCGACTAAGAAACCATTAGCTAGCCCGATACGTTGACAATTCGAAGGCTGAAGCTTTGGGTTAGTTGTCAGGACACCAGGGAGAACTGTTGACGAGGAACTGATCGAAGGGGTCGGAGACTCAAGGAGTTGAGTTAGATGTAGACAAGAGTCGACACTGGGGTCGGTAGCATACGTGCGAGATAGTGGCACAGGAGAGTGGAAGACAGGAGTTGTACCAGGACCTCTGATTAAACAACCATCCGGAAGCCCGATACATTTAAAATTTGAAGGCTGCTGTCCCGAGATTGTCGTTATAGTGTTACATTTTTCCAGAATCTGTTTGTATTGCTTCCCCAGTCTTTGTCCTGCTTATTAAGTATTTCTTTTTCTGCTGTTCTCACAGCTCTGAGGGAGTTGTTTCTGGCAATATGGTAGGCCAGTTTGTCTTCTATAGTTTCTGTGAGCTTTGCTTTATTACCCAGTTTACTTTTGACTATGATGAGCATTAGCAGGTCATTGTCTACCCAGGGGTCATGGTTTTTTGTATTTTTATTTTCGTAATGGGACACATCTCATCAGCTGATTTTCTTATTTCTGTGATGTTGCTCCAATAGATATTTACATCATCCCTGTTTTGTGTGATGTTGTTTATGTTTTGGTGCAGATGATGTTTTAATGCATCTTCTGAGTAGTTTTTTAGGGACCTGCCCATCTTATATTCATAGTGATTTGTGCTTTTTAGTTTTTTCCTTGTTACACATATTAGCTCATGATCAGTTATTCCCCAGCTCCTGGTGCCCATTTAGTGGCGTAGTTTGAGTTGGTTAGTATTAGGTCAATTGTTGTGCTATTTTTACTTAGCCTTGTTTTTTAAGTGATGAGCTGTTGTAGGCCTAAGATTTTGCAGCATTAGTTTGTCTTTATCATTGCCGTTGTAATTTACATTAAAGTCTCCTAGTATGAAGATTCCTGCCTTTGTCAGTTTTTGTATGGTGTTTATGCTCTATGTAGTGTAGTGACCAACCTGAACGCCTAGAATCTCGTTCAACGACTGACTTGTTTATTCAGTAGCCGGCCAGAGCAGTGGGCAGTTTGTTCGGTTTCAAATTGTCCTTACTCTGTCCTGTACTTGCCTGCTGGCAGGACATATAACTGTTCAGTTGGCATGACTCCATTAGCCATCGACATGTGTCCTAGATCACAATTAACATCTTAATCCTACAACGTATTGTTCATGGTAACATCTTAATATTCCTACATCATTACCCCTTTACATTTACTATACCTGTAGTGACATGTTTTCACTTTCGGTGTCAGCAGTCTAGCTTACTGACCGGACGCACTGTGCAGCCATACCGCGTTACATAATGTTCCTTGTCTAGGTTGTGCACTACTGTGCTGCCTGCAAGTGTTGTGAGTGGATTGTGTTGGGTGTATTGTAACGGTTCAGGGTCATTAAACAGGTGGCGCCTGTTTCTTGTTAGAGTTTTCTCGTCATTGTTTATCACCTGATACTGCATTTTTTACTTGATGTATGTGACCATGTGCCCATTTCTGGTCATGAGTGTAATATATGCTAATAAGATGCATAATGGGATCCAGGCATTGAGAGAGAACGAAGGATTATGTTAATGATATGATGTCATGGAAAGTTTAGCCGGTGGTGCAGAGCCCTGGACGGTCAATAAAGGATTCAGTATCCAGAAGTCAAAGTTTTCAGACATTGGATTCAATTCTCATAACCAAGCTACTGAGGATATGTCTACGTATGTGACTGCGCTAAGAGACAGAGTGAAAGACTGTTAGTATGAATCGGTGGAGGAGTCGCTGTTGCGCGATTGGTTGGTGGCTGGCGTTAAGAACACAAATTTGAGAAACAAACAGCTACAAACATCAGATTTAATGTTAGAAAAGTGCATAAACATGTGCAAACTCAGCGGGTTCAGTTCTGATCAGTTAGAAGAGAAGAAATCAGATGTAGAAGTCAAGGAAATTGATTTGGTCAATAGATATGCGACTGCACGTACGGGTGCACTGATGGTTTGTCCTTCTGGGCCGCCATCTTGGAAGTCGCCATCTTGAAAAGCTGGCAGCACCGGTGCAGGCGATGTCCAAACTGTGGATATGAACATCACCGTGGAGTCTGCCCAGTGAAAGGCAAGGCTTGCTTTGTCTGCAGGAAGGTCGCGCACTTTGGCAAGGTCTGCCGGAGCAGGCTTGGCAGGGCTAACGAGGTAAACGTGGAAGAGCCCGACCCTCACAACGTAGAGCGAGACCCAGATCCGGCGGAATCAATGTGTTGATGATGGATCTGTTTGTTGGCACTCTGGACCACGTCACAGACAAGGAGGAGAAACTCTGGTATGCGACCATCCGAGTGAATGGTCATCCAGTCAAGTTCAAGCTCGACACCGGATCGGAGGCGAACGTTCTGCCGAGGAACATTTTCGACAGAGTGGCACCTGGGCGTCTGGCGAACACCCGCTGTTCGCTTCTGACTCTTTCGGGGCATCGGATCACACCGGACGGTGAGGCACAGCTTAGGATCAACGACAGAGATTTCACGTTCCAAATGGTGCAGAACTGTCAGCCGATTTTCAGTAAACAGGCTTGTATTGTGTTGAACCTGTTGGCACGGGTTGACAAGGTTCAGTCCAGTGTGCCGACGACAAACATTTCCCCACCGACTGACGAACACAGGGCGAGTGCCGAACATCTAGTAAGCAAATACAAAGATGTTTTTCAGGGTCTAGGTCTCATAAAATCAAATGCTGTCATTCATGTTGATAAGTCTGTGCAACTTGTTGTTGACCCGCCAAGGAGGATTCCGTATGCAATTCAGGACAAAGTGCACAACAAACTTAAGCGTATGGTGGAAATGGGTGTTATTGTTGAGCAAGATGAACCCACCAAGCGGGTCAATTCTATAACTATCATAAAAAAACAAACAAAATAAGAATCTGTCTGGATCCGACCAAGTTGAACAAAGTTATCAAGAGAGGGCCATTTCCGACTAAAACCATTGACAAAATTATAGCTAAGATGGCTAATGCTAAGTATTTTTCAGTGTTAGATGCTATGACAGGTTATTGGCACATCAAATTGGACTATGAAAGTTCATTGTTATGCACATTTAACACTCCATAGGGCCGGTAAAGGTACACCCTTCTGCCTTTTGGCATCAAAACAGCCGGTGACATTTTTATTTAGGAAACGCACCGCGTCATGGGCGATATACCCGGTATCGGTATAGTCATGGACAACATTTTGGTATTTGGGTCAACCGTGGAAGAGCACAATGACAGGCTCAGAGCAGTGTTATGCAGAGCTAGGTCGGTTAATCTAAAATTAAACGAGTCAAAATCGTTGATATGCAAAACTACAGTAAAGTATGTAGGTCGTCAACTTACCCAGCAAGGCGTGAAGCCAGATCCAGACAGAATACAAGTTATCGTAGACATGCCAGAGCCACGTGACAAGCAAGGCATGCAGCGATTTCTAGGCATGGTTAGGTATGTGCACAAATTCATACCTAACTTGTCCGAGATTGCCAAACCACTGCGCATGCTCCTAGCTGAGGATGTCACCTGGCACTGGCAGAGCGAACAACAAGCTGCATATGACAAACTCAAAGAAAAGTTTTAAACTGCGCTTGTGTTGGCATACTATTATGTTGAAAAGCCCATTGTTGTTAAGGTAGATGCTTATCAGTCGGGTTTAGGGGCTGTGTTAATGCAGGGTGACAAACTGATTGCACTTGCATCTCGTGCACTGGACTCAGCGCAGTGTGGCTATGCCACTATTGAAAAAGAAATGCTCACCATATGTTTCGGATGCCAGAGATTTCATGATTATATCTTTGGTAAGGAAGTTCAAATTCAAACTGATCATAAACTGTTGGTGGCGATAATGCAGAAACCCATTCATAAGCTGTCGGCACGAATGCAAAGATTGCGAATGGGTTTCCAAAATTACAACTTTAAGTGTTAACTGTTAAGGGTTCTCTGATATTTTTTGCAGACATGTTGTCATGGGCAACACACCAACCCAACTCTACAAGAACCCGAGAGGAGGATATCATGGTTGACGGAAACAAGCTGAACTCTGTTCTGGAATTCACCTACCTCGGAAGCACTATATCAAGTGATGGACGCATGGATGCTGAAATACAGAGGAGGATGGCCAAGGCTAGCGCATCTTTCGGCCGACTACGCCAGAGACTCTGGAACAACCACCATGTGTCCATGTGGGTCAAAAGCAAGATCTACCGTGCAATCGTGCTACCCACCCTACTATATGGAGCCGAGGCCTGGACAGTGTACAGACGACAGGTGAAAAAGCTTCATGCCTTCATGATGCGACATCTGCGTTCAATCATGAGGCTAACCTGGAAGGACAAAGTGACAAATAAGGCTGCCCTCTATGGACTGGACACCTCATGAGGATGTCATCAGACAGGCTACCAAAGCAGATCCTTTACTCTCAACTGTCTTCTGGTTACACAAAGGGAGGGCGCCCTTGTCTCCAGTTCAAGGTTACCATCAAGAGAAACCTGAAGCTGAGAGACATTAAGACTGACTCATGGACATCACTCTCACAGCAGAGAGCTAAATGGAGAGCGGCGGTCAAGTAATGAAAGCAGTCTTTGTCGCATCGCGACCGACAGCATGATGATGATGATGTCACAAGCACACAGTGCCAATGTAGGTCATGCTGACCTGTTTGACGATATGCTCAGCATCGCTGCAGAGGACATGCAATCATCCAGCCTGTTAAGTAAAATTGTCCGGGAGTATGAGAGAGATGTGTCAATGCCCATGTTAATAACACAGATTGAGAGTAGCTGGGATATCACACGCATACAAACACCTCCATGTCTAAGACAATACATTCCATACAAAGATGAGCTCATGGTAGAAAGTAACTTAGTAATGAAAGGCAATCGGGTTGTGGTACCTGCAAAGCTCCACGGTGAAATGAATGAAGCGTTACACGAGACAAACTTGGGCATCACTAAGTCCAAGCAGTTGGCACTGGACTTCATGTTTTGGCCTAACATAAATAAACAAATTGAAGACAAAGTCAGTCGGTGTGACACATGTCAAAATAATCGGAAAAGTTTGCACAACAAGCCTTTGGTGAGCCACCCGATTACATGTCAACCTTATGAAAAGATAGGGGCAGATTTGTTTGAGATAAATCATGAAAATAACCTGATTACTGTAGATTATTACACAAAGTATCCTGAGGTAATGTTGTTAAAAGATACAGCGTCTGCAGCAGGCATCGAGGCTATGAAGGATAACTTTGCAAGGCATCGTATTCCAAGCCAGGTGGTTTCGGACAATGGTCCGCAGTTTAAGAGCTATGAGTATAAAGAATTTGCTAACCATTATGGGTTCACAGCCACGTATTCGAGTCCGCACTATCCCCGAAGTAATGGCCAAGTCGAAAGGTTTGAACAGACAGTGAAAAACATGTTAGAAAAATGTTTAGAAACAAAGACAGATTTTCAGTTGGCTTTGTTAAACTACAGAAACACTCCGTTGCCCATCTTGAATGCATCTCCCGCTCAGCTGCTCATGGGCAGAAGGCTGAGGAGTAGATTGCCTTTGACAGAAGAGAATTTGATGCCAGAAATGCAGAACCCGAAAACAACACAGACAATGGTGACAAAGTGAAGTATAGGAATCATACAGGAGAGTGGAAGAAAGGAGTAGTGATAGGGCGTATGGCTGTGTCGGGTAGAGAGTATCAAATTTTGAATGAGTCAGGGAATATGTTGTATAGGAATAGAGTGCAGATAATAAGAGTGCCTGAGTGGAGGCAGCCCAGGCCAGTCGGGCAGGCACAGAGTGTGCCGACTTCATAGTCAGTTGTAAACAATGCAGCTAATCTAAGTAGGTCAGGTCGAGTGATTAGACCGTCAGACAGGCTAGACCTATAAGTAGTCAGTTGCAAGTTAGACTCACACACAAACACATGTGCATGTGGGTTAAGTATTGTTGGTTTCAGAGTTGTCGTATTATTGTGTTTGTTATATCAAACTGGACAATGTGTCATTTTGGAGGCTAAGCAGCCAGACAGTTCAAAGGACTTCAGTGCCATGGTGCACTTGGGACATTCGATAAACCCATGGTTTAAGTTAAGTGCTTATATATTTTATTGTATGCTAAACTTGTAAGCTCTGTATTTTTGGTGATTTTATGTTTCACAAATACTTTGAGGGGGGGGGGGATGTAATATATGCTAATAAGACGCATAATGGGATCCAGGCATTGAGAGAGAACAAAGGATTATGTTAATGAGATGACGTCATGGAAAGTTTAGCCGGTGGTGCAGAGCCCTGGACGGTGAATAAAGGATTCAGTATCCAGAAGTCAAAGTGTTCAGACATTGTACTTTTACAATGAGTGCGGTATTTGACCCTGTCACCCGCTGCTAATGGCTTGTGCGGCCTTCCAGCCCGTTTATTGAAATATGTCCTCTGCTTATATTGCCTTTCCTTTATGACGTTACTGTCTGTGGCTTTAGCTGGTTTGTCAATACGGGAATTTTAGATCGTAATTTCCTACTCATAAACAGCTGAGCTGGTGAAGCCCCTATTTCCGGAATTGTTGTGTTGCGGTACGCCAAAAGTGCCATATTGATGTCCGATCAATCTTTTACAGATTTTGTTATTAGTGCTTTTGCTCTCTCGATGTACCGTTCTACCTGCCAATTACTTTGCTGGCAATGTGGGCTTGAATGTTTTATTCTAAACCCATGCTGTTTCGCGAATCTCACATATTCGTCACTTACAAACTGAGGTCCATTATCTGTAATGACTTCCATCCCGTATCTTCCAAACATTTGTTTCATTACGCTTATTATCGCGATGTTTGATGTATATTTGAGCTGCACTATCTCAGGAAATTTGGAATAGTAGTCGATACAAATGATGTAATCCTCGCCATTACAGTGGACAGATCTACTCCTACTTTCAGGTACGGTGTATTCGGTATCTTGTGTGATATCATGGGCTCTGTGTGTAGGATGTTGCATCCCCTCTGACATACATGACAACAAGACACCGTGTCTTCGATCTGCTTATCTAACCCCGGCCAATACACATAATCCCTCGCCAGGTGTTTGCACTTCACAGCCCCTAGATGGGACTCATGCAGCTTGTTCAATATTTCGTTCTGCATAGATTTTGGAATTATTATCTGGTTATCCTTCATTAACATGTCACTTTGGCTTACAATGTCATCTCGGTAAGTATGGTAAAGTTTAACATCTTGCCTTAATGTTTTGCTTGTTTCTGTCCACCCTTATTTAGTTAATCTAGCTAATTCTTTTAGTGTACTGTCCTGCTGTGTTTCTATGACTATGCATCTGATGTCTTCGCTGACAAACCCAATGGCTGCTACGCTGATATTCTTGTCAAATAGATCACATGGATCTACCTTGGCTGAGTGTTCTCGCGATAGGGTATCTGCCAAAGACATGTTTATCCCCTTTTTATGTATGACAGTGATGTTGTAATTTTGAAGCCTCAACTGCATTCTTTGCATGCAAGCCGACAATGTAGTAATTGGCTTCATCATTATGTTCACTAAAGGCTTATCATCCATTTCGACTACCAGACGGGATGGCCGAATGAGTTAGAGCGCCCGTCTCCCGTGCTGGTAGATCGTGACTGAGTGGGATACCAGGTCATGGTGCTGGCGGCCTGGTTTCCCAGTGGGTCAGCACTATAAAGTCGCCATGACTGCATGACCCCAAGTCGGTACCCATCCTGATATGACCTTAGATGTTGCTAGGACGTAAAACAACAACAAACAAACAACAATCCATTTCGACTGTAACTTCTTTCCCGTAGATGTAATCATGGAATTGTTTACAGCCGAAACAGATCGCTAGCAACTCTTTCTCAATTACAGCATCATTTGTTTGGGTTGTGGCTAGAGCTTTAGACGCCATAGCTATTGGGCGTTCACTTAGAAACAGAGTCGCGCCGAGCCCTGACTGCGAAGCGTCGACCTGTAACGTTAGTGGCTTGGTCACATCATAATATGTTAATACCGGCGCCTCGATTAACAACGATTTGAGCTTTTGGAATGCTTTCCCTGGATCCAGGCATTGTTTTTTTCTAACACAGTTCTCAATGGCTTGGCAATTTCGAACAATTTGGGTATGAATTTATTTAGATAATTCATCATCCCAAGAAAACGCTGAATGGCAGTTTCTCTGTGGGAGTAGGCATTTTTAGAATAGCACGAATATGCTCAGGATTGGGCTTTTACCCTCTTTCGGTCAATACGTGCCCTCATATGCAGGTCAACCTCACGGGCTCTTTCCAACACCGCTTCTAGCCTTTTGTTGTGCTGTTCGACAGATTTACTGAAAATCAAAATGTCATCCGCTATGATTTCGACCCCTTCTAACCCTCTAAAAATTTCATTCATTTCTTTAATAAATATATCCCCTGCGGTCTTGATGCCAAATGGCAGCCGGGTATACCTGCACTGCCCCCAGGGGGTATTGAAGGTACAAAAATGTGAGCTCTCATCATCCAGATGTATCTGCCAATACCCACTGTCGGCGTCCAATACCAATCGCCCGATTTAATTTAGTACGGTCAAGACACACTCTAATTTTTCCCGATTTATGCACAACGGCTATAGAATTAACCCATGGTGTTGGGTTGACCTGTGGTACAATAACACCCATCTTCACCATTCTATCTAATTCTACTTTAGCTTCATCACATACAGCATGAGGAATCCTATGTGGAGGATCAATAACAGGGCATATCTCAGGATTTATAAGTATCTTAGCATTGACCATGATAGTCCCTAATCCCTCAAAAAGGTCACTGAATTTATTTACCAGTGTTTCAGCTTTGGCGGCCTCCGTTGATAAGCATTCCACAGTGTCCACACGGATTATCAAACCCAACAGCACACACGCATCCTTCGCCAGGATAGGGCAACCGCTTTCGGTACCTGGAACGATATCATCTGTCCCTCGACTGGTAGAGTTGTCTCCACCTCTGGTACGATGCGTTGCTCGGTGTATGTGACTAACCTGCATTGGGCAGGCATTAATGATCCAATTCCTAACGCACGGAAGGTTTTGCTGGGAATTATGTTGGCTTCCGAGCTGGTGTCCAACTTAAATCGTACGTCCCTGTCCCCAACTCGGAAGTTATGAAGTGTGCTCTTCATTCTGGGAAATAGCCGCTATAAAGAGGTCCTCGTAAATGTCCTCTTCCTCCACATCTGCTAGCTTTCACTCCTCCTGCCTGCCGCTTCTGTTGACGTCCAGAGCGTGTACCGGCGTTGTTCCATGTCTCCACCCTTTGCAGACCTTGAGAAAATGCCCAACTTTCCCACAGCCGTCACATTCCTTGTCCTTCGCTGGGCACGTTGCTGCTCGTCCATGCATGTAACCACATCGTATGCAACTTGCCCGAGACGTGTTAGCCGTGGCAGCCGACCCCCGCCGCCGAGGTGTCCCCGGTGGTAGGGGGCGTGTATGTTGCCGGCTATATGTGTTAATGGCATCTAACTGGCTTTCTTCTTTAGCTGCACCTAGTTGATTCGCGTTTTATTCACTCACCCTACATATCTCGAGACAGCTGTGGAGTGTCAAATTTGGAGTTTGCAGCAACTTATCTCGCAGGTTTTTGTCTTTTACTCTGGCCACAAGCCAGTCCTGAAGTATTGACTCCTCCACATCCCCATACTCACAGTATGAAATCATATGCTTCAGCTCTCGAATGTAAGCATCCATCGATTCAGATTTTTGATCATAGGTGTTAAACTGACAGCTCCAGCATATATCTCCTAGGCAGTCAACCAAGTCCTCCAATTTACTGCCAAATTCCCTTCTAAATTTAGTGGATGTGGTAGCCTCAATACTGATAGAGCTGATGCCATGTTTGTCAACTCTATCCCCCGCTATCTGACACCATGTAGTGTAGTGACCAACCGGAATGCCTTGAGTCTCGTTCAACGACTGACTTGTTTATTCAGTAACTGGCCACACCAGTGGCCACGTGACCGCCTTCCGTTTTACGGCGCGGTGAGTCCCTTGCATACCTTACATCTCTTACACTCTAGCGCTTCAATAAAGAGTTCAATTTCCCCTGATGGAGGTCTGTAGTGTAGTAAATGAGTTGAACGCATTGAGTTCCAGTGGGTGACTGTTTTATTATCCCGGTTCCCTGGCCCTCCTCATGTGACCGCTTACGTCACTAACATAGAGAGTACATGGTTGACATGCCCACATCTTACATCTCCCTTCCTTAAGTTTTACTTAATGGCTTTCGTTGACGTTAACAGCAGGATGTAGTTTGTTTGATGAAATGTACAGTTCACAACTAACACTTATCACTATACATTATTTTTTTAGAAACAGTTGATCATCAATGTTTGACATGTTTTAGTGGTACAATCATCATGTTTCAATTTGTTGTCTTACAGTGTATTTTTAAACTTTTGATACATGTTGGTGATACATGTTTTATCATACAACCTTACATGCTATAATGACAATTTCAATATATATTTACGGTCAGCTATGTTTGTTTTGTTTGGTCGTACTGGTAGTGTTTTAGTCTTCCCAACGCTCTGCTGGGCTACTCAGTCTACCTGACCTGGTTATGTACCCAGTGTTTGTGGTGGTAGGTGTTTGTATTTGTATTTGTGGTTTGCTGTGTTGCACTTCGGGTCTTTCGGTTTGGTTCTGGATTGGTGTGGCGGTGTTGTTTGTTTCTGCTTTGAATAATTGTACTCTGTTTCTTCGTAACTTATTATTTTCGTTGTTGATTATCTCATAATCTCGTCGTGTTGGATTGTTTATTTTTGTGATTTTTACTGGTGCCCATTTGTGTTCGTGAGTGAGTGAATCTTAATTGTCTCCGACGATGTAGATGTTTTGCGTTCTTCTGGTGGCGTTTTTTTACGAACATCGAAGACAATCATTTGTAATTATTTATAGTTAGTATATATGTATATTAGTAATTGATTAAGGGCGTGTACCATCATAGGTTGTCAAGGGATGTTTGGCATTAGCTTGGTAGTTTTGGACCTGTAGTCTAGGACGATTCAATAACAACCACTGTTGCCGGTATGCGCTCTAGTCGCTATAAAAAGGGAGTAACCTCACATTATCTGCGAGCAAAGAAAATGGATACTGAATAGGCAAGCAATGGCAGGGTTACAACGGGGGGGATGCGTTTGCAAGTATCGTATCCACTTGCCCGTTAGCTGCTGGGGCAGTTATAATGGATATAGAGCATATTGGTGTGAATATTATAATCCTTTGCAAATTGTTTATATTTTGTACTTGTGAACTGTGGCCCATTGTCTGTGACCACGGTACGTGGTATGCCGTGTCGGCCGAACATCTGTTTTAGTGTTTTGATGGTGGCTTCACTGGTGGTTTCTTTTAGTTCCATGATTTCTGGGTATTTTGAATAATAATCTATGATTATTATGAAATGTCTGTTTTGTACCTGGAAAAAAATCGACCCCTATTTTGTTGAACGGTAAATTTGGAATTTCATGATTGATTAACGGCTCTGAGTGTGGTTTGTTTCTTAATGATTGACAGATTTCGCATCTGGATACTTTTTCCTCTATCTGGCTATTTATTCCAGGCCAGTATACATAATCCCTAGCCAATTGTTTGCACTTTATTATGCCGAGGTGTGCTTCGTGGATTTTATCTAATATTTCAGGTTGTAATTTTTGGGGGATTATGATCCGATCACCTTTCATGAGGGTGTTATTGTTGATTGTGATTTTGTGTCTATAGGTGAAATATGGTTTTGTATTTGGTCTCAGTGCGTTGTTTGTTTCTGGCCAACCTGTACGTGCATATTTGCTGACTTCGATGAGTGTTTCATCATTTTGTGTAGCTTTGGCGATGTGATCGAGATCGTCCTCGATGATCTCTAGGGCAGCTATCGAGATGTCTTTGTCAAACAGGTTTTGCGGTTCTGTGTTTGTTGAATGTGCGCGGGACAGGGCATCTGCAAAGTACATAGAGGTACCCTTTTTGTATGTGATGGTTAAGTCATAATTTTGAAGACGCATTCGCATTCTTTGCATCCTGGCAGACAGTTGGTACAACGGCTTATTCATGATTGCGACTAACGGCTTATGGTCTGTCTCTATTATTGTTTCTTTTCCATATATGTAATCATGGAACTTTTGGCACCCGAAACATATTGCCAAAAGTTCCTTTTCAATTACAGCATAGCTGCTTTGGGCAGTGTTCAATGCTTTAGAAGCCATTGCAATGGGATGGTTATTTTGGAAAATTGTTGCCCCTAGTCCAGATTTACAGGCATCTACTTGGATGACTATTTTTTCATTAACATTATAGTATTTCAATACTGGGGCTTGTACCAGTGCCGTTTTTAGTTTTGTGAATACTTTCTTTTGGTCATCGTCCCAATGCCACGCTACCTCACGATTTAACAGTATCCTTAAAGGTTTTGACATTTCAGACAGGTTTGGAATGAATTTGGAAACGTATCCTACCATTCCTAAGAAACGTTGGATATCTGACGTGTTACCAGGCGTTGGCATATCTGTGATCGCTTGTATGCGTTCGGTATTGGGTTTCAGGCCTTCTGGCGTTAGGGTATGGCCGACATAATTTACTTGGGTTTTACATATTTTGGACTTTTCCGGGTTCAATTTGAGGTTTACCTCCCTTGCTCTTTTTAGGACATTTTCTAACCGGGTGTTATGCTGTTGGATTGTTTCCCCGTATATTAAAATATCGTCCGCTATGACATTTACTCCTGGCAGATCACCTAGTATGTTATTCATTTGTTCTATAAAAATGTCTCCTGCCGTTTTGATTCCGAAGGGCAGCCGCGCATAGCGGTATCTGCCCCATGGAGTGTTGAACATGCAGATTTTTGAACTATGCTCATCTAGGACTATTTGCCAATACCCACTGTTGGCGTCAAGTACGGTAAAAAAACTTGGCCCCATGGGTTTTGGCAACCACCTCCTCTATCGTTCTTGTGGGATAGGGCCCACGTAGGATTGCTTTATTGAGTTTTGTGGGGTCCAAGCATACCCTTATCTTTCCCGGTTTTCTGACTATGGTTATTGAGCTTACCCACGGGGTCGGCTCCTCCTGTTTGATTATAAAGCCCAGCTTTAACATACGATAACGTCTAGCTCCTTCTATAAAGACCCACAATTACAATTAGCGGCCGTGTGTGATTCAATCTACTACCGTGGATTTACATTAAACAAGGCTGGACATTAAGGTCAATGGGGGTGAATATTTTTGCGTTACCCTATTATGGTTTCCTAGACCCAGGAAGGACGTCCAATATGGTATTTACCAGTTCGTTTTCATCGGGCTGTGTGTCTGACTGTTTGATAGATATCGTGAAGACGCCTCGGGATGCGAAGGGTTCATCCGGGACTACAAGGCATAATCCACGGATCGGCTTTTGCCGTTTGTCCGGTGCACTTTGGAAACAGTACCAGTTTGGATTATGTATACCCTTTGAAGACCGCCTCGCCTTCTGTGGTAGATGGTGTTGTCCCGTAAAATGTAACCACCCGGGTCATCTTGAGGTTTCAAAGGAAAAATACGATCCGTCAACTGGTCTAAATATTGTTCGTGGCCACTATATTTGCTTCTGAGCCTGTGTCCAATTTGAAGCGTATTTGCGTATTTCCAACGTATATGTCCGTGTACCACAAGTCTGTGTTTGTGTTGTCTGCTTCACCGATTGCGCCCACGAAGAGATCGGTTTCCTCCTCGTTGCTCATCTCCGGCCAGTTTTCTACTTTATTATGTTCATCAACATATATCTCGTCTACTGGTGCTGTTGTTTGCCTGTTTCTGCACACCTTGATGAAGTGGCCTATTTTATGGCACCCGGCACATTCCTTTCCTGTCGCAGGGCACCTGCCTCTATTGTGTGTGTAGCCGCATCGGGTGCATTCAGATCGTGCTGCGCCTCCTCTGTTGTACTGCTGCCCACGTGCTGAACTTGACCCCGTTGACATGGTGTGCGTTGCGGGTGGCGGGGTTTGCCTACGCGTAAGGGGTAGGTTTGACCATTCATTTTTTGTTAGGTCGACTGAATTTTTCGATTCGTTTACCTAAACTACTGACCACTCCTACTAAGGTTTGCTTTAGTGTTCACTGAGTCTGCCACAATCCTCCGTGCATCTCTCGCATATTTGAGATTTAGGTGTCCTGTGGTGGAAAGTGCTTTTTCTGAGTCTTTTTTATAAATCTTTAAACGGCCAAAAACTAGATGTTCAACTATAAGAGATTATTTCAAATAACCGCCGCGAACACACAGGAACGATATCACAGTGTTGTAGCTCTCCGTATGTGAGAACGTCCATCGTGCTCCGTTGTTTGGTTGTATGAGTTGAATTGGTAGCGCGTGACTGTAATGTTCTGTTTCCCTTCACAGTATGTTCGAAATAACTCTATGAGGGGGTTAATTTTTTCCTTGTCACTGTCTTCTCTCTTGAATGTTCGATATACTTTTTGCGCTTCGGGGCCGGCGACATGCAGGAATAAAACCTGACTTGTTTTCTGCGTTCGCGGTGCCCCGACGTACTTCCTACTTTTCGTTAGCTCGTTGTGCTTTTCTTTACTCCCCTCCCTGCTTTCTTTCTCGCCCCCGCCCTCAGCATATAATTGCGTAGGAAACCTCAACGCCCTCTCTCCCAGTTCATCATCGCCATAGTTGTTGTCCCATGGTCATTTTGGGCACGGGGATTTAGTCCTGACAAAGCCATGGCTTCTGGTTTTTCTTCTATGTATTTGTTTTTCTCATCTGACACCATGTAGTAAATGAGTGTGAACGCATTGAGTTACAGTGGGTGACTGTTTTATTATACCGGTTCCCTGGCCCTCCTCATG